>CATIWQ010437497.1:0-30096 GCA_949673415.1 Euphorbia schlechtendalii
ATTTATTATTTACCCCGAAAATATTGGATAATTAATATTATTTGATATCCACGTAAATCCAATTGCATGAACATAATTAAATGAGCATGTAAACTATTTAAAATAAGGTGAAATGTACAAGTATGGAAGCTGAAACTAAAAATTTGATGTTAATTGCATGGACCCGGATCCGTGGGATTCGTCGGATCCGGATCTGGATTCATAAATTATGGACCCGCCGGATCCGGATCGGATCCGGATCCAATAAATGAAAACGGATCCGGGCCGGGTGGATCCGGCCCGTTGCCATCCTTAGGTACAACGAATAAGCAAAAAAAGAGAGCATCAGGCTAGATATTATCTACTACGAACTAGTCTTCTTCTGGATGTCCCATTTATTATAGGAAATGTAAGCTATTAAAGATTTTGTGGGTTAACTTTTCCTTCATTTTTGAATAATATCGAATTCATTCAATTTTTACTTTCTGAAATATTTTGATAGCTTCTTGAAGAAGACCTATATACTGAGACAAGTTAGTCTGTTTATTGGAACTGGTGGCACCGCGTATATTTTAAATAAAAATGGAAAATTTGTCAAGTATACCTCATTTTCATAAACCTATTCATAAAATATAAGACTATTGTTAATGATGTAAGAATAATACTAGTATAATTGATGTTAATGAGATTATATAAATTAAGATCCAATTTATATAAATAGTTGATGTAATAAACTGCATAGTTGTTGTAACAAAAGAAATGTAATGAATAAGTTCAAATTGTCATAGTAAATTTATCATGTGTTATTTGTATGCGTTAAATACATGACTAATGCATAAGCATTTCCGTAAAAATCCAAATAAATTGGAGGATATACAAAAGATTTCTTGAAAAAAGTAACGATTGACACATTATTCTAAATAATCGATCTTCATTTTCCTAAAATACACGTATGTTATAAATAAATTTTGCACCATTAAAGAGAAATATAAGCAAATCCTTTGTTTTGATAAAATATTTTTACTTTCCTCTATATTTAATTTTCTATTTTCTCTTTTACCTTCTTTTTAATTTTACATGGCTTAAGTATAATAACTCTTAGATCTTACTCAATTTTACAGCAAAAACTATTTTATAAAGACATTATATTTGGTATAAGAGCTGTTATACCTGGTATACGAGCTAACAAATCTAGTATACGGGCTACTACATTCTTACATTTGAAGTAAATACTCAATTTTGCACCAAAAACCATATTATGAATGTCATATACAAGGTAAAAGAGTATATTGACTATTGTAGCAGATATAAAACGATTTTATATCACTTTGAAAATTTATGGGATTGGCTTCAATGATAACATATCTTTTGTTTCGAATACATCTTACATTCATTGATTAATCTGTAAACTTGCTAATATAAACAATGAATTCCTATCGTACCAGATTTTATACTTGGTATAAAATATGCTATACCTAATATATTATATGTTATATCTGGTATAAAAACTATTATACCTAGCATAAAGCTCATTGAAAGTCACACAAAGTTACGATATCTTGAATTTTCTTGTAAGATAACATGTTTTAGAAGAAATAAAATTCAGCAAGAAATTCAAATTTGATGCAAATAATAAATAATTCCAAGCATTCTTTTTAACTTGGAATCTACGGCTAGGGATGAAGAGAAGGTTTAGAGTCAGCGCATGGAAATTAGATGGTTGAAGTGTGGAGATATCAACACCACTATTTTCATAATTATGCATCATCTAGAAGAAGGAAGAATAAAATTGACTCGCTTTTGAACTTGACAAGTACGAGATTGGATTGGAGAAATGACTTGTAGGAACATATTGTTGAGTATTATCAGACTCTTTATACCAGATCGGCCAATGGGTTCGAATTTAGTGGATTTGATACAAGCTCAGGTTTTGGATGAGAAGAATGAAGAGCTAATTTTGCCTCTTTTGAAGGAAAAAGTAAAAAAATGCAGTTTTCGGTATGAACCCCAACAAAGTACCGGGTCTTGACAGCTTCAAACAAGGTTTTTTTCAAACTTGTTGGGATTTTCTGGGAATAATATTTTCATTATGTTTTGAATGATTGTGTGTTTCCTGATGATTTGCATTATACGAATATCGTGCTTATTCTGAAATCAAAGAATGTTGTATAAATTTCAGATTTTAGGCCTATTGCCATGTGTAATTTTGTATATCATGTTATGTTCAAGGTATTAGCCAATAGGCTTAAGAGTATGGTAGATGGTATTATTTCGGAAAATCATAGTGTTTTTTTCTTGGTAGACTCGTCACTGATAATGTTGTGATTGCTTATGAAGTGAGTAATTTTGTACATCATAAGGAGGCTAGTCAAGATGGTTTTGTTGCTTTGAAACTTGATATAGATAAGGCTTATGATCGAATTGAATAACTTTATGTTAAGGTCGTGCTGCTTAAAATGAGTTTCTTTAGTCAGCGTGTCTCGTGGATGTCAATGTGTTGTTATTCTTTCTGTTTGGTGGTAGAAGATTTGAGAGTATTTCTCTGAAAAGGGGTTTAAGGCAGGATGATCATAGACTCTCCCTATTTGTTTCTTCTCTGTGCTCAAGGCCTATTTGCAACATTATCGAAGTTGGAAATGGGTGATTTGATTCAATGTTGCAAGTTTGTTAGGGATGCCCTTTTCTGTGTCCCATTTGTTTTTTTTTTTGCTGATAACAGTTATTTGTGTTTTTAGGCGCATCTTGGTGAGTGTAAGCTCATTGAAAATTTCTTAAATTCTTATGAAAGAGCCTCAGGCTAGATGATTTTTTTTTTCAATATTTAGTGAGAATTTGGATGATTACTCAAAGCAATTGATTTGCGACTTTTTTTATGTACCTATTGCGGATTCTAGTTCTAATTAGTTGGGTATGCCTATGAGAGTAGGTCAGAGTAAGATAGCTTCGTTTGGCTTTGTGCGAGATAGAATTTGGAAGTGTATGAATTCATGAAGATCTAAGATGTTAAGCTGAGGGTTGGGAGATCCTAATAAAATCGGCTGTTCAATCTATTCCATCTTACCTTATGACCATGTTCAAGCTTCCGGTGGAATTGTGTGATTTGATTCATAAGATGCTTATTTCCTTTTGATGGATATCTAATAATGGTTATTGGGAATTCATTAGCAACGATGAGAGCTCTTGTGCAGGACTAAAAAGTTTGGGGAAATGGGTTTTCGTGATATTTTGAAGTTTAATACATCCCTTCTCGTGAAGAAAATTTGGAAATTCCTCATCTTCCTTAATCTGTTGATTACCCAGAATTTTTGGTGCTCGTTACTTGATATCAAGGCCCATTAAAGGCCCAAATAATCAAGCCTTGGCCCAAAAATAGACTCCAGAGTCAAACTCGCCTCGGCATAGCCACGCCCTGAAACCACTTCAGCAGAGCAGCGAAATGCCCTCAGCGCTACCCACCACGCTTGAGCTGAAATATCATCGGCAAGACCCTTACTGATCCGGTGCACTCCTTCTCTTTCCTTTGTCGCATTAAATACAACTCTGACTAGTAGGGACAAACCATTTAATGCTCCGATGGTTGAAAAGACCCTTAAGCAGCTTACCACACACGCACAGCTTGCAAGCGGACCCCACAGATCATCATTATATGTATCCCTATAAATAGCAAGATGATTTCTCACTTTAGAGGTAACTGTTACTTTAAGAATACACACTTATCACCCTTCTCAGATAGCTAACTTTAGTATCGGAAGGGTCTTCGCCGGAAACACTTCCAGTCGGAGACTTGTTTTGTAGGTTCCGGAGACTTCGAGGATAACGGACTTCACTCAACGGATACCAAATTGGTGTGATGAGGGTGGAATACGACCCTAAACGATGACTACTCCCCCAAGAAGACCAACTAAATCTCTCACTCTGAGAACGGTTCTATTCTTGGACACACTGGAACCTGGAGATAAAGCTGGAACGTCGAACCCCGTTACCACCATTCCACCGCCACTGATGGAAACGCCAAATAAATCAAGATCAGAGGAGTATGAAGAAGGGAGAAGGAAGGGGGCAGAATAAGACATGGTGGTGATGCTTGTCAAACAAAGCGAGCAACAAAATGCACCCATGACCCTTATGCAAAATATGATGAATAAAATGCTGCACTCGCGAAGGGAGGAACAGGAATTGCTCAGGGACCTTTGTAGGGAAAGGCAATTGGATGGGTTGGAGGTGCGACACCGGTCCCGAGGCTCCTCGTCTATGGCAAGGCAAGACCATTCAGGTTACACTTACCGCCACTCATGAACAACGAGGAAGGAAGGAACTGCGATGACTAAAGGAAAGGCACAAACAAAATCACAGTGATGGGGGGAGGGAGGATCTGAGGAATCGCTCCTGCATAAAGGCAGAAGTTTCACATTCAAAACTTACTCAAGGCAGCCTCTGGACAGCGAGGGGAGCTCGGCGGGATCAAGGCGAGAGGCTTCCCTGAAGCCCCGGCCTACTAGAGAGAATTGGGAGGATGTGATAACCAGGAAGGTGGAGGCCCTCCTAGCCGAGAGGGGCATGGAAGCTGCCGCGCCAGACGTTGCTGAAATAGAGTCACCCTACTGCGCTCACATTTGCATGGAAAGGTTCTCGAAAGGTTTCAAGCAGCCTCGATTACGGGAATACTCTGGAGTGGGAGACCCTACCGCTCATGTTCACTATTTTCGCCAGTGCATGGAGGATATCGATGCTACAGACGCCATGTTATGCAAGTTGTTCCCCACCACCCTAGTAGCTCCCACGACCCACTGATTCTAGAGCCTCAAATCAGGATCCATAACAAGCTTCGACATGATGGCCAAGAGTTTCGCCCTCTACTTTGTCACATCTATCCCACCCAGCAGGACAGTCCAAGACTTGCAGATGGTAGATGAATCCCTCGTTGATTTCATGGAAAGATTCCAGAAAATGGCTCTCGATATTAGGGACTGCAACATTGACATAGCCTCGAAGGCATTGGCTCGGAATTGCCGAAGTGCTAATTTGGCGAAAGATATATCCACCGAGAGACCCAGCACTCTGGCGATGTTGATGCAGAAGGCCAGGAAATGGGTACTTTGGGAAACTCACAAAAGGAACACAAAACAAATCGAGGCCGTAGTAAGGGAGGAGCCAGTGAAAAGATGAGACTTTGGGAAACGCGAGCCGGATCACCGATAAACTTATCACCTGGAGACGCCCAGACGGGAGGCTGAAGAATTCACCCCTTTTAACACCAAGAGAAAGGAGGTCCTGATGTGGATCGAGAAGAATGGGGAGGACATCAAGTACCCCCCTAAGATGAGATAGAAAGGGAAGCTGGGATCTTATTGTGAGTTCCATAAAAGTGAGGGCCATGACACGGAAGACTGCAGGGAGTTTGCCCGCGAACTAAACAAAAAGCCACCGATGGTAGACTGGACCGCTTCCTTCAAAACCCATCAAAGGATCAACAACGAGATGGAGCGAGGAATCCCCGCCAGGAACAGCGAGGCTATCAACCGCCTCACCGAGATGAGAAAGTGGGCTATCGACCACCTCACCGAGACGTGGATATAGGCTATCAACCACCTAGCCATGACGCCGAACAAGGCTATCACCAACCCCGTCGCGCGGCCGAAGAGCCACCTCCTAGAGGAGTGATACACGTGATAGTCGAGGGAACCATCCAGAAAAAGAGGAAGAGAGGAAACACATTCGATTACGATAATACAAATAGGGCGAGCGAGACGTGCTACTCATTCACCCAGGAAAAGAAACCTTCACCACACAATGACGCTTAGTTGATTAAAATGATGATGGAGGGATACCAGGTGCGCCACACACCGGTGGACACGGGTAGCTAGGTTAATGTGATGACTAGAAGCGTATATGATGCCATTGAAGGGAACCCTAACCACCTTGCCATCCACCAGGCGCCACTGATCGGCCTAGGGGGTCACGCCTTACGTGTATGCGGCTCAGCGAACTTATCTATTGCATTAGGAGATGACGTTCTTAAGTGGAAGGCATGAGCCGAATTTCTCATCGTAGATATCCCCTTGGCGTACATCATAATCTTGGGGCGCTCACTCATTATCGGCTCCGAAGGTGTTATTAACCTTCATTACCTAACGCCCAGACACCTACACACCATGGAATAGCCACAGCTCGTGGAAATCAACAGGCCGCTAAGGACACATATCTGATATCCTTAAAGGCCGAGCCTTTATCGGTTGAGGAACCTGACGGGAGCGGACTGCCGAACCCGCAGATGTAATGGTAGCGGTATGCTTAGAAGAAGGAAAAGAGGTTCGCATGTCTGGAGGGCTGAAAGGGGAGACAAAGGAAGCAATCTTAGCAGTACTGCATGACAAGATCCAAGCTTTCGCTTGGACTTCAGCAGACCTAAAGGGTGTAAGCCCTGACGTCGCGGAACACAGGTTGAATGTCCTTCCTCAGGCGAAACAAGTGAAGCAAAAGCGAAGGAACCACACCCCGAAAAGGCAGAAGGCCATAGAGGAGGAGGTCTCCCACTTGCTCGAGGTAGGACATATTAAAACAGTCAGCTATCCAGACTAGATTGCTAATGTAGTGCTAGTCAAGAAATCCAACGGTAAATTCTGCGTATGCATAGACTTCACGGATCTCAACAAAGCATGCCCAAAAGACAGCTACCCTCTCCCCAGCATCGATATGTTAGTAGATGCCAGGGCAGGTTATGCCATTTATTCCATGTTGGACGCTACATTAGGATATAATCAAATACCCATGGCTGAGGAAGACAAAGAAAAGATGTTGTTCATCATACATGAAGGAATATATTGTTATAATGGCTTGCCCTTTGGTTTAAAGAATGCGGGGGCCACATATCAACGAATGGTGAACGAGATCTTTGATGACATGATAGGGAAAGAGGTAGAGCTATATGTGGACGATATGATCATCAAGAGCAAAGTCGAAGCTGAGCACCCAGCAGACATAGCTAAAGTTCTGACTCTTCTGGAGAAATATGGGCTGAAGCTAAACCTAGAAAAATGTGCATTCGGCGTAACAGGAGGAAAGTTCTTAGGATATCTAGTGTTGTTAAGGGGAATAAAGGTCAACCCCGATAAAATAAAGGTGGTACTTCAGCTCAAAGAACCCCAAAGCATCAAGGATATCCAGTGTCTCAATGGTAAACTTAACGCACTGGGCCGTTTTATCTCTTGCGCGGCACACCGATGCATTCCATTTTACAAAGCCCTGAAAATGAAAAAGTTCATATGGGGGGAGGACTGCGTTACAACCCTTACAGAGATCAAAACCTTTTTGGTCTCCCTACCTCTGTTGAGCCACCCCGTCGCTGGTATGCCCCTATATCTCTATCTCAACACCTCGGAGGAGACAGTAGGAATGGTCCTCATCAGAGAAGAGGGAGCGGATCAGTTCCCTATCTATTACGGTAGCCGTGCTCTGAAAGGCACCGAAGTAAAGTATGGCTGAATTGAAAAGCTAGCATTCGCCTTAGTGGTATCTTCTGAAAAATTGTGCCACTACTTCTAAGCCCATACAATCATAGTACGAACCGACCTACTACTTAAGAAAGCACTTCAGCGACCCGAATCTTCTCCTTGTCGAATGGTCCCTTAAACGTACAAAGTTTGACGTTTGCTTTGAACCAAGGACGGCATTGAAAGCACAGGAGTTGGCCAACTTCATGCAAGAAGCTCCACCATAGAAAGAACTACCGGAGGTGGCGTAGCGGATGTTCATTGATGGTAGCTTGAACAGCGCGATAGCAGGTATTGGAGTTTACATTTAAGGCTCGAAGGGGATAGTGATACGGCAGGCCGCCAGGCTGGAGTTCAGGGCCTCCAATAATGTAGCAGAATACAAGATAATGATCTTTGGATTGGAGATTATCAAAGCTATCAAACCCGACAACATTAATATATTCAGCTACTCTGGGCTGGTGGTCAAACAATCCGGTGGAGAATATAAAGCTAAAAGCGAGACCATGAGACACTACCTTGCCTGTATCGCCTCCCTCGTCAAAGAAATACGTCGTGAAGGTACTGAAATGTTAATAAAGCAGATCTCCAGAGCATTGAATGCTAAGGATGATAGACTAGCAAAAGGAGCATCAAACGAGGAACAGGAGATCTTACTTCCCTGTGCTCTGCTACGTATTAATTTCCCAAGCGTGCTAACAATCGAAGTACTGCAATCTGAAATGAAGGACTAATGGTTTACCTCCATCAGCAAGTACTTAGAACACGACGAGCTATGGCAGATGCATGTATGGCTCAAAAAGTAGTAAGGAAATCCTTTCGCTATGTAATGATCGGTGGATAGCTGTACTAGAAATCTATCAGCCATCTATGGCTGAAATGTGTAGGCCGCGTCAAAGCTGATTACATATTACGCGAGGTTCACAAAAGACTCTGCGGTGCGCATGACAAGAAAGACGCGCTGGTCCGAAGAGCCAAGCTACAAGGCTTCTACTAGCCAACTATGAAGCTAGAAGCCAAGAGACTGGTACAATCTTGCAAAGCTTGCCAAGCCTTCGCCAAAACATCATCAGCACCGACCGGACCGAAATCCATAATTCAGGCCACATGGCCCTTCACCCTCTGGGGCGTCGATCTGGTAGGACCCTTACCGAGAGCGAAATAGCAGAAGCGCTGGATCATCATGGCCGTTGATCACTTCACGAAGTGGGTAGAGGCTGAGCCCTTGTCAGCCATCACACCAAAATAAGTTACTTCTTTCTTTAGCAAGAATATAATGTCACGTTTCGGCATCCCCCATACCATCATAGCGAACAACAAGATACAGTTCAACTGCCATGCGTTCAAATGTTTCTGCTAGGGACTAAAGATACGACTTCGCTTCTCCAGCGTTTCCCATCCTCAGACGAATGGCATGAAGGAAATAACTAATCGAACCATCTTGGAGGGAATTAAAACAAGAGTTCAGGAACACGGTTCGGTGTGGCTAGAGGAGCTGAACAACTTCCTTTGGTCCTACAGAACCACCCCTCGGACGGTAATTGGAGAGACACCCTTCCTACTCACATACGGAACTGAAGCAGTGGTGCCTGTTGACATCAGAGCACCCAGCACGAGGGTAGAAAATTACATCGAAGGAGCCTCAAATGATGACTTGCTGAGGCATAATCTGGACTCCCTGGAGGAAAGGCGTGACCAAGCTCTCGTCCGCATGACGGAATATAAACGACTCGTTACCCTCATCCGTAATAAAAAGATCAAACCACTCGCATTCCAAGAGGGCGAGCTCGTCCTTCACAACACCAAGGATTCACAAGCTAGAGAAGGTTGAGGGAAGCTCGGAATTAAATGGGAGGGCCCATTCAAAGTAACAAGACGAGTAGGAGCTAGTGTGTACAAGTTATCCACTATTCGTGGAAAAATTTTGCCTCGAACATGAAACGTAGCCTCCCATAGAAAGTTCTAGCCGGGTGCATGATAATCAATGTCTTGTATATTTATTCAGTTATTTTGTACACATTCAGAGCAAGGTTAATGCAATATTCTGCAAACTTTCATAAGATGCACAGACGATCATATTACACATAGTCCGCAGGGTCAGATCCCCGAGATCCCTTCGGCGCTATCGCGCTTTGAAATTAAAGCAAGTCAAACAACCTGCAGCTTTGAAATTAAAGCAAGTTAAACAACCGGCAGGGTTAGTTTCCCTCGGCGCTATCGCGCTTTGAAATTAAAGCAAGTTAAACAGCCCACATGGTCAGATCCCCGAGATCCCCTCGGCGCTATCACGCTTTTAAATTAAAGCAAGTTACACAGCCCGCAGGGTCAAATCCCCGAGATCTCCTCGGTACTATCACGCTTTGAAATTAAAGCAAGTTAAACAGCCCACAGGGTTAGATCCCCGAGATCCCCTCGGTGATATAACATTTTACAATTGAAACAAGTTAAACAGCCCGCAGGGTCAGACCCCGAGATCCCCTCGGTGCTATCACGCTTTCAAATTAAAGCAAGTTAAACAGCCTGCAGGGTTAGATCCCCGAGATCCCCTCGGCGCTATCGCGCTTTGAAATTAAAATAAGTTAAACAACCCGCAGGGTCAGATCCCGAGATCCCCTCGGTGCTATCACGCTCTAAAATTAAACAAGTTAAACAGCCCACAAGGTCAGATCCCAAGATCCCCTCGGAGCTATCACGCTCTCAAATTAAAACAAGTTAAATAGCCCGCAAGGTCAGATCTCGAGATCCCCTCGGTGCTATCGCGCTCTCAAATTAAAGCAAGTTAAATAACCCGCAAGGTCAGATCCTCGAGATCCCCTCGGCGCTATCGTGCTTTGAAATTAAAACAAGTTAAACAGCCCGTAGGGTCAAATCCTGAGATCCCCTCGGTGCTATCGCGCTCTCAAATTAAAGCAAGTTAAACAGCTCGCAGGGTTAGATCCCCTCAGTGATATCACACTTTCAAATTAAAGCAAGTCCCAAGGGTCCCACTGAATGGCATACATGCTAATTAAACCAACAACTCAATCATTTCAGCACACAATGGAAAGGTTATGGAAATCTTGCTATATCAACTATCAAAAAGCTACAAGTAAGCAAGTTCAGCACATAATATGTATCCAACGACATAACGCAACTCATCGGTAAACGAAGTAGATATCAGTAAAAAGATATTTCATTAACAAAAATGTTCTAAGCTCACAAAACTGAGCCAAATAGCTATAGAAGTTCAAACATAACAATTAGAACACAACAAAACAAAAGGAGGTGAAGTACAAAGGAGGCTCCTCATCATCAAAGGATGGAGACCTCAACTTGTCAAGATTGGATCTTCTCTTCATCTGTCGCCATAGAGGAGACATTGGAATATGAAGGCTCTGGTGCGGGAGGTCCAAAGATACGCTCATCTTCTTCCCAGCGACCAAGGGGCTCATCCGGTAAGATCGTCAATAACCCCGGGAAACTTAACACGCACCGCGCGAAGAAAGGTGGTTCGATAGCAGAGTTGATCGTCTCGCCAATCCTAGCGGGTCTACTTCACTTTAAGCTTGTACTTGGCCCTATGGAGCTCGTACTTATGCTGAAGATCTCGCAGCGCTATGGTATTCCCTTCAGTGACAGTCCTCCAATACCGTAGCACCTTCTCTGCATTCTCCAAATCCTTCACCATCTGGGCTTTACCCTTCTCCTCCCTCGCCGCCTCAGCCCTCAAATCCTCTATCAACGCCTTTAGCCTTTTTTCCTCGGCTTCCGCGATGGATTTAACTTTGGCCAAAGCCAGCTCATGCTTCTCCTCCAATCCCTGCATTGTGTTGATCAGCTCCTTCCTCTTACCCTCAAAATATTCCAAGTCCGCAAGAGCTTGAGTCAGCTCTGCGGCCTGTTTCTTGCTTATCTCTACCATCTTCTTGACGGTCTCTTCCATTTCAGCAAGAGCGTTGTGCTCTTGCTGAACCTCCTTCAACCGATTAGCACTGCCTTGGGAGGCGGCATAGGCAGTCTCCACTTGACGCTGCGCCTCAACCAGCGCCTTCGCCACCCGATGAGCAGCAGAAAAAGCCTTCAAAGCAAGGGCAGAGGCAAATTAAACAACAAAAATCAACAGCAGGGACAAGTAATACGCATATATGTCCAAAGAACTAATACCCAAACTCCTAGTTAAGGGAATACATACAAGTAAAGCTTGTTGCTTAGCATAGGTCCCCAACTCGGCAGGACCCATGGTGCTGAAGTGTGCATCTTCGTTAGGGAGCTCGATGTAGCACCCCAACTCACCCAAAACCTCTGCCTTAAGTAGAGGAACATCTTTCCCATGGACCTTCAACCATAACTATAGAAAAACTGGACAAAATTCAGCAGATAACGCTAGCAAACAAACAAAAAGAAAGGAGAATCTTAGTCATCAAATGTACCAGTGGAGGATCATATTTGGCCCATTGAACCTGCTCCTCCTCCGTTAGCGGAGCTTTCCCCTTGGAGGACTTCCCTCCAACTTCACCATCGCTGCGAGGGCGCTTTTGCCCCCTCTCCCTAATCTCCATACCCTTCGAGGGTGTGGCAGATGCCCTCCCCCTAGGAGGGCCTTCAAGGCTAGCCGTAGGGACTAAGGCCATTTGAGGTGTGGTCTCTACGATAACCACATCCTCGCTGGCCTTGTTGGCCACCTCTCGCACAGCAAGGGGATCCAGAATCCCCTGCTCAAATAGTTGCTGGGCCTACCCACCAGCAGCAAGTGCCTCCTGCTTTGGCACAGCCTCCAGCACCTCTGCCGCCACCATCCTGGTAGGATTAACTTCCTCTTCATTCCCCGCATCTGCTGGGGCCACTTCCAACGCCTGGATCCTCGCCGTTGCCACTACAGGAATATTTTTGGGTTCCACTTAGTACGAGCCATTCCTACAAATAAAAAGAAAAGTGAAGATCGGTTTTTCGAAGTCTCACCTTCCTCAGTAGTTAAATCGGTATACACAATGGCCCCTTGATCCATCCAGCAAAAGAGGCCATTGGGTTGACCCAGTAAAAACTCCGCCATGCGCCAGTGGATGCCTGGCAGAATTTGAAGCACAATTTTCACCTCTCGGCGCTGCGCAAGGCTTAAATCCAGTGCTTGGCGCCAGGTGTAAGGGTCTTCAGGATTGCGATTCCATTTGGTATGGAAGGGGAACTCCCCATCCCATAAGGGATTCGGCGCACCCTCCTCTACATTATCTGCTGAGGGGAAAATCCAGAATCATTTATCCTTGAAATCCCTGACATGGGATTGCTTCCCCACTGGCTTCGGCGTGGTCTCCCTCGTACTTCCCCAAAACATGAACGCTCCCGCGTGCTTTGTACGAGGCATGAAAAAGAGATGAAACACACACCCGGAGAGCACAAAACCTAATTCACGGCACATTCGCGTGAGTACAACCAACACAATCCACGCGTTAGGATGCAGTTGCCCGGGGCACAAGCCGAATTCGCGCAGCACATCCACTATGCAGGCATCTAGGGGGAAACGGAATCCCCAACACACTTGCTGATATAGCACAAGCACCAAATCTTTCCTAGTGGGATTCCACATAACGTCCCCCTTCTTCAGCGCCTTCCCCATAACACCACGTGAAGCCCCAACCAATAACTCAAAAATCTCACTGGCTTCTTTCTTGTTGATAGTGGAGGGTGTTTGACAGTCTGCCCCCTCGATCGAAAAGGGTGAAGAAGACTCCCCCGCCATAATTTGGTGGTGTGGGATGGAACTTGAGCCACCCCCCACCATCTTCGTCGTAGTGACGGCCTCCATAGCCCTCAAAGGCGACACCACAACAGAAGAAGGGGGGTCACGCTCCCCCACCGGTTGTCGATGACCGACGCGGTAGACCAAGGCACCAGAATTAGAAGAACTAGAAGACATTTTAGCGTATATAATAAGAGAGAAAGAAGGGTCACTCACTTAGCGGAAGAACAAGAAGGTTAGCAATGACTAGTCAGAAGGCAAAGAAATTGGAGAGCAAATAGCAACACGATATTTCTGAAAGTAAAATCAAGTGAACGAACAAAGGAGGAATGCGCACCCTAATATATACAGCAAATCACGAGGAAAACGAAGAGATATACCCATTAAATGAAGTGCAGTCATAATTGCTATTTCAAACGGCGGAGATGAAAGGCCGCAGTCGCAGCTCCAAGAAATGATGCCACGCGTGTCTATGGTATGATCGCAGACCTCTTCAAGGCCCTAAAGAGCCTTCACTTGGACTCGTTGGGGGGAAGACTCCTGATATCAAGGCCCATTAAAGGCCCAAATAAGCAAGCCTTGGCCCAAAAACAGACTCTACAGTCAAACTCGCCTCGGCATAGCCACGCATTGAAACCACTTCAGCAGAGCAGTGAAATGCCCTCAGCGCTACCCACCGCGCTTGAGCTGAAATATCATCGGCAAGACCCTTGCTGATCCGGCGCACTCTTTCTCTTTCTTCTGTCATATTAAATACAACTCTAACTGGTAGGGACGAACTGTTTAATGCTCCGACGACTGAAAAGACCCTCAAGCGGCTTGCCACACCCGCACAGCTTGCAGGCGGACCCCACAGATCATCATTACATGTATCCCTATAAATAGGAAGATGATTTCCCACTTTAGAGGTAACTGTTACTTCAAGAATACACACTTATCACCCTTCTCAGATAGCTAAATTTAGCATCGGAGGATCTTCGCCGGAAACACTTTCGATTGGAAACTTGTTTTGTAGGTTCCGGAGACTTCGAGGACAACGGACTTCACTCGACGGATACCATTACTTTAAGGGGAGTTTTGTGTTATGTGCTGAATTAGGTTCCTCGCCTAGTAATATATGGAGGAGTATTTTTTCTGCATTGTCTTCCTTTAAGGAAAAAATCAGGTGGAAGGTCGAAAATGTGAGTTCTATTAATATTAGTAATTATGTTTGGAAAGAACTTTGTTGGTGGGTAGTGATAAAGTAGATGTAATGGACTTGAAAGTGGATAATCTTATTATGAATGATAGTTGTGACCATGATGTTATTCATGAGATTTTTACAGAGGATGAGGCTCAAATGGTCTTGTGCACTCATTTTCCACTAGTATCGAGTAGACAAACCTTTTTGGCCATTAGATCCGAATGGTGTCTTGTTTCGTTAAGAGTTTTTATCGCATGTTAGCTTCCCCCTTAACTTGAGCTGCTGCCCATTCACCAGTTAAAATGTAGAACTAGAGACTTTTGGGTAAGGTTAGGTTAAAGTCTTTTTATGGCATGCTATCATTGATGTCTTACGGCATGCGAATTTGTTTGTTAGGCATGTGATGCATAATAATTAATATCCTGTTTATTCTATAAAGGTCGAGTCGGTAGCACATGTCTTAATTGAGTGCAATTATGCCCGAAGTGTTTGGTCGTTATTTGATAATAATCTTTCGTTTCCTTCGCCAGCTTCTGTGATGGATATCTTGTGTGGTTTGTTACGTAGTAGTGCAGATTCTGTGATCCAACATTTGTGCTTCTTAGCTTGGTCTATTTGGTATGACTGAAATTGTTTGGCGTGGAAGTCGGTGCATGTGCAGCCCCGAACAATCATCTAGTCCAGCCACTTCCTTGGCAGCCAAGGTGAGACTACTGCTGCAATTTCTGGACATCAACCTATCCACCCAAACGTTCAACATTCTCCTTTGCATTGCTCACCAATTTCAGGCGATCTTACCATTTGGGAACCCCCTAATGTACCTTTCTTGAAGTGTAATTCGAACGTTGCCATTTTTGACAACGGAGAGTCGGTTAGTTATGGTCTTATTGTTCGTAGCAAAAGCTGGGCTACTTACGCCTTTTGTTTCGGTGCTTCAAGTAGAGGCATTATCTGTTCGGGATGCTTTATCTTGGTTAAAGGATCTTCGGTAGAAGTTGACAATAGTTTACTCTTTGAGTCATTGGTAACCATGGAAGATTGTAAAACTTTGACTACTTTCTTTGTGTCTATTTTGTTTAGTCTAGTCAACTGTGAAGTATGGCTCGTTCAATTATTTTGGATGAGATAACGGGTACTTGGTTTTCACACCACCCTCTTGTATTACTCATCTTCTTTCTTAATTCAGCCCATATGTTCCTTAAAAAATAAGTTATTGTGAATATCTTAATATTAAAAGATGGAGGAAAACCCAATTTTTTACAAGTAGGTTCTGTTTTTCCATAGAAAGAATTAGTTGAAGAAATTATTAAACAATTGTTAAGCCATATAAATTTATTTTGTAGACCCTCCGTTTTTTTTTATATAAATATTATTTTTATTTCATGTAAAAATTAAATACTAAACTTTTCTTATTTTTATAAAAATAAATTACAAGTAAATTACGTGTCATGGGAATAGGGAGGGTGTCATACTAATTTTATAAAACATATAATATTATTAAAAATAAATAGAAACAAAAAAACACCAAATTGCTGCATTTATATCTCCAGTAGTTTGCTTTTTCAAGATCCTAACAAAACGTGTATTGCAATAGTTTACAATGTATCGGTTAATTACAACAAATGACATAGTAACCAAACATGCTCTAAATAGATACAAAACAATATTTTTATACAAATATGTTTATAACGTAGTTTCTTCTTAAATTCTTTAATACTCCCTCCATCTACTAAATATTATCGTTTTAGAGGGATTTCGTTATCTCTTTTTTATTGTTATTTTGTATTTCCAAGATGTTTTTTTCCAAGTTTTCCATTCCTACCCTTATTAATTTGTTCAATTTTCAAGATAATTATATTCTAATTTCCAAGAAGATGAGAAGACTATAGGTCATTGTTTTTATTGAACATATTAATAAAGTCTTGAAAATTGAATAAAACATTTATGAAAGGGTAAACTAGTAAATCATCTCATTCGGTTAGTTGTTATTTTAAAAACTGTGAATTAGTTAAAACGACAATATTTAGTAGACGGAGGGAGTATATGATATATTTTATAAAGTTTAGAAGTTACAAAATATTATTAAATTTAATATATAAAAATATAATTATATTGTTCATTGGGTTAGATTCCATATAATATGAAACTCGACTTTAACATACCTGGACTCAGGTGGAACAAAATAAAGGGCAAATTTTATAATTGTGCTAAAAAGGTTTCAAAATTACAGAATTTACGTTCTAATACAAAACTACCATTCCATACCAATATTAAACTTCCTCTTTATAATTAATACGTCCTATATAAGGACTGAATCACTCCAAAAACAACACGCGATCAACAGAGCCTCGTAACTTCTTCCTCAAATTCTCAATTTTCTCTCAAACAAAAAGTGCAGTAGATCTAGATTTTTTCAAGATCAAATCGCGATTTCACCAAATCTTCAACAATCAAGTGAGTTTCTGATCTCAAATAATTTGATTTCGAAGTACAGACATATGTTTGAGTAGAAACTGAATTGAATTTTGATTTTTAAAACCTACATAATGGATCGACTTCCTATTGCTACCGATTATATAATGAAAACTTGAAATTCATTGGTTACAAAGTTGCTGGCATCTTAATTTCACAAATTTCTAGTTTTCCTGAATTCAAAAAGTTCATAGTTGAAAGCCTAAAAATAAATGAAGACACAGAAGATTTGAAGATAGAATTTCAAATTACAGATGGAGATTCTGCCATGGAAATCAACAGTGACATGTTCCTACATTTTTTCCTCTCTTACAAATCACAAAGCACATTAATGAACAATTATCCACATGTGTAATAAAGTGTGATAAAGCATCTCCAGTTATTGAAGGTCTACTCTAATTTGTTTCTAAAATTTTGGTATACTGCTAGTAAACTGCTGGTGTTCTGCATTTTAGCAAGTTTAATATCCAACTAGTATACTGTTGGTATTTTGCATTTTAGCAAGTTTTAATGTCCAACTGGTATTCTACGGGTATACTGCTGGTATTCTGCATTTTAGCAAGTTTTAAATATCCAACTAGTATTCTGCTGGTATACAGCTGGTATTCAGCTAGTAATTGATCCAATTTCTGCATTTTAGCAAGTTTTAAATGTCCAACTGGTATTCTACTGGTATACAGCTGGTATTCAGCTAGTAACTGGTCCAACTTTTGCATTTTAGCAAGTTTTAAAATTTCAATTGGTATTCTACCGGTATACTGCTAGTATTCTACATTTTAGCAAGTTTTAAATATCCAATTAGTATTCTGCTGGTATAAAGCTGGTATTCAGCTAGTAACTGGTCCAATTTCTGCATTTTAGCAAGTTTTAAATGTTCAACTGGTATTCTGCTGGTATACAGCTGGTATTCAACTAGTAATGATCCAATTTCTGCATTTTACCAAGTTTTAAATGTCCAACTAGTATTTTACTGGTATACAGTTGGTATTCAGCTAGTAACTAGTCTAGTTTCTGCATTTTAGCAAGTTTTAAATGTCCAACTGCTATTCTGCTAGTATGCAGTTGGTATTCAGCTAGTAACTGATCCAATTTCAACATTTTAGCAAGTTTTAAATGTCCAACTGGTATTGTGCTGGTATACAGCTAATATTCAGCTAGTAACTAATCCAATTTCTGCATTTTATTAAGTTTTAAATGTCTAACTGGTATACAGCTGGTATTCAGCTAGTAACTGATCCAATTTCTGCATTTTAGCAAGTTTTAAAATGTCCAACTGGTATTGTGCTTGTATACAGCTGGTATTTTGCTAGTAACTGGTCTGTTTTCTGCATTTTAGCAAGTTTTAAAATGTCCAACTAGTATTCTGCTGGTATTTTGCTGATATACTGCTAGTATTTTTATGTTTTTAAAGCATGTTATTTTAAACTGATATACTGCTGGTATACTGCTGTTAGAATTCTGGTATTGAGTATAAACTCATGTTATTTTAACAAGCTTTCAACACTGTTAGTTTCTACATGAACTTAATGTGCTTTTCCTACGATTTTAAATTGATATATATATATTATTGGTAAACAAATCAAGCATGAATGAAGATATTTTATTGAAAAATTGTGTCAAATACCAACTTCTTACCAGCTCTATACCGTTTTTCTAATTCTCATCTTTACATGTGATCTCACTTGCTTGGTTAGGTTCCACAACAAAGGAAGAAGATGATATGATCATGATAGATGAAGAGGAGAATGACATTCACCTTGAAAGAGAACTTTGTTCTTATAATCTAGCCATTGTACAACATTCGCAAGATGAACATTCCATCTTGCAATCTTTGTAGATTAAAAATTATACATATTCAAATAGAAACTTGTTGTCAATCACTTCAAAAATCTTTATAAATTATGTTTTCTCATTATCAATGTTAGACCACTACTATGTTCTTACCAAATTAACCTATAAAATACATTGCTTTCATTTTCACCAGATTTGTAGGTCTTTAACTATTCAAACCACACAAAATAGCTACAAAAATTGCTTTCAATTGATTTTTAAATGACAAAAAATTTTTATATACAACAATTGCATTTTAGTAAAAGTTCAAACATACATCAAAATTCGATGGATTACATGCAAAAAGTGTTCATTTCGGAATGGAGTCCTGGCTATCAAACATTTCAATATTGGAGGTCCATTTAACACCAGTATGCCCAATCAAGGTAGGGGGGAACACTAACTCGTAATGCTGCAAATATTTTGAATTAAAAAAAGTCAGATATACACATGGATCAAAGAAAAAACTATTCAAAAACATAAAAACTAGAAAAATACCATATCCTTACCAGATTTTTACAAGAAATTTACAAACAAGTTAAAAACTAGAGAGATACCAGCCAGATACTAGATAAATACCAGATACTCACTTGTAACATATACAATACCAAATTATTACCAGAAAAAACTATTCAAAAACATAAAAACTAGAAAAATACTATATCACTACCAGATATTTACAAGAAATTTACAAAAACAAGTTAAAAACTAGAGAGATACCGGTTAGATACCAGATAAATACCAGATACTTACTTGTAACATATATAAGAACAAAGTTATAACAAAAATTGTAAAAAATAAGAACAATACCAAGTAGATACCATATATGTACAACAAATTTACAAAAACAAACACAAATCCAGATAGATACTAGATTGTAAAATCAAGCACAATACCATGTAGATACTAGATAGATACAAGAATTATAGAACAAATTTACAAAACAAACACAAGTACCAAATAAATACCAGATAGATACTAGATCTATACAAATGACTAAATCGATCAAATTTCAAAAGTAGAAAACAAATTTCAAAATGTCAACTGGTATTCTACTAGAATACTGCTGGTATTCTACATTTTAGCAAGTTTTAAATGTCCAATTGGTATTCTACTGGTATACAGCTGGCATTCAGCTAGTAACTAGTCCAATTTCTGCATTTTAGCAAGTTTTAAATGTCCAACTGGTATTCTGCTGGTATACAGCTGGTATTTAGCTAGTAATTATCCAATTTCTACATTTTACCAAGTTTTAAATGTTCAACTGGTATTTTGTTGGTATACAGCTGGTATTCAGCTAATAACTGGTTCAGTTTTTGCATTTTAGCAAGTTTTAAATGTCCAACTGTATTCTGCTAGTATACAGCTGGTATTCAGCTAGTAATTGATCCAATTTTTGCATTTTAGCAAGTTTTAAATGTCCAACTAGTATTGTGCTGGTATTCAGCTAGTAACTAGTCCAATTTCTGCATTTTAGCAAGTTTTAAATGTCCAACTGGTATTCTGCTGGTATTCAGCTAGTAACTAATCCAATTTCTGCATTTTAGCAAGTTTTAAATTGTCCAATTGTTATTGTGCTGGTATACAGCTGGTATTCAGCTAGTAACTGGTCCAATTTCTGCATTTTAGAAAGTTTTAAAATGTCTAACTAGTATTCTGCTGGTATTTTGCTGATATACTGCTAGTATTTATATGTTTTTAAAGCATGTTATTTTAAACTGATATACTACTGGTAGAATGCTGGTATTGAGTATGAACTCATGTTATTTTAATAAGCTCTCAACATTGGTAGTTTTTACATGAACTTAATGTGCTTTTCCTGCAATTTTAAATTATATATACATTATTGGTAAATAAATCAAGCATGAATGAATATATTTTATTGAAAAATTGTTCAAATACCAACTTCTTACCAGCTCTATACCATTTTTCTAATTCTCATCTTTACATGTGATCTCACTTGCTTGGTTAGGTTCCACAACAGAGGAAGAAGATGATATGATTGTGATCCACAAATCGTATGTAACAGAGGAGAATCAACAGAAGATCGGAAACGAAATTACAACCCGTAGGAAGAAAGAAAATGACGAACACGAGTTGAGATTAGGTTAGAATTTGAAATATAGAAACAAAAGGCAAGGAGAAAGCAAGGAAAGCAGTTAATAATGGAGAGAGTGAGAATCAGTTATGGATGATGTGAAGAGGTTAATTAGGAAGCACGTACAGAAATAAAAAAGGAAAATGGAGCGTACAAAAAATTTTTTGAATTAGTTTTAGAATAAAAAAGTAATGGACCAAAACTTGGGCAGAAAATCAGTTAGCTCAATAGCGCATTTTTGACGATTTCCCCAAAATAAATGAATGAGTGCCTAAACCGCATCAAGACAACAACTGACTACTAACTAGTAATTCATGTTAGTTTATACATAAGAATACCCCCGCGCTCTAATATGCATAAATCCCGCGAAATATTTGTCATTTTTATAATCCCGCGCAAAGTCTCTCTATCTCATCCTCTTTCGCGGCTGCTTTGCCCATCACGCCGCTCTCTGCTTTCCGCCTCCTGTCTTAGTCATAATCCGAACGAACCACTCTCCTCCGGTTTCTGTCTCCGATTCACGGTTATACTTCCACCATCACCACCTCCGGTCATCTTCATCAACCGAGCTCTGCCCCCTGCCATTCTTTCAGGTTAGTATCAGTGTCAGGTCGATGCAAACAATGGAGTTGGAATAGATGATTTGTATAGAAAGATGAGGGTTTTTTTTGAAATGGACAAACTCAAATTCTTCAACAGTACGGTTTATTAGGATTACAATTACATCATTCGGAGAGGACAAATTGTTTTAGGAATTCAAAATGTTACTGTCTTGTTTCGGATGGGACTCAGATTTGAGTTACTCAATTCACGCGAAAGTAATTTGTTTTGACGAAATCTGAGATTTATGAATTTTATATTTCGAGGTTTCTATTGGGAATTTTTGTTTTAATTTATTGAGTTAGAGGAGTTTAATTTCTAAAAATTATTGTTGACGCGTCTTAGACTTTCGTATATGTGTATTTGATCATATTTATGCTCAAATTTGAACTGAAAATTAGTTATGTGATATGTTTATATTGTCTATTCATTCCCTCGGCAAATGATTCACACTGCTGCCTCCTCTACTTTGTTTTTAGTCATAGCTATACCTATATTTTATATTCTCAATGGTGGTTTAGTTCCATTCAAATTAGCTTTGAATTTGACGTCTTTTTGGTTAATTTATTTTAATCCTTGCCCTTTTCTTTCTTGTAGTTGTGATTTCCTTATTTATTTTTTAGCTCATTTTGGACCTGACACATTCAGATAAATGTGATTTCATGAGGATCTTATTCAATGATTTTGATCTTATATTCAGCGTAGGAAGCTGATTGGCTTGGTCAAAAAGCAAGGTTAGATGGCCAATTGAGTCCCGCTATAGTAACGCAGCATTTTTAAGATGTCAAGCCATGAAGAGGATCTTGACTTGCTCCTTTCTCTCCAAGATCGAGTCTTGGAAACTCCTCCTGCTTCTCCATCAAATGTACATTCTCATTCACCAGGTATACTATCTCCATTTGTTCATAGAGATGTCCTCATTATACCCTCACTTTATTGTTACTTAGTTCTTGGCTTTGTTTAAATTTGACTACTCTTAGCTTTTGTAAAATTGCATTCTTGTATTGTTTATTCGTTTACTTTTCCGTAAATTGGGTAATTTATTCCTCTTATTTTGGCTGAAGAAGGATAATATTATGTCGTGTTTCCTGAAGTAATTTGGGGATTACAGAACGTTCTCATTATCAATGGAAAAGAATAATTTGTTATGTTGTGCTTATGCAAATCTTTGATGGGTTGGATTTAAGGATTTAGGATTCTGATTATAATAGTTAAAATGAATTCCTCTATAATCTCATCCTTCAGAAACTATTGCTCTCTATTCTGTATGATTAATCATTGTGGTTCAAAACTAAAAGACTAATCTATAGGAGCTTTAATGTGAGGTTAAATGTGTTTAGATGAACAGTTTCTGGTAGATATGATTAGCACTAATAATAATTACTGCATAACTGCTTCAATCTTGAAGGATATCTGTCAGATGACGAATCTCTTAGGAGAAGAGGGCAGGCACAAACAGATTTGTCTGTCTTTAGAGATGCTGTGCAAGATTGCCTTAATGTTGAGCCAAAACCAGGTAGGAAACCTGAAAAATCGAAGCAGTCAAGGAACTCAAATGATGCTCATGTTGAGAAGTACTCTGGCTTAAGAATAAGGTTGGACTTTCTCTAATTCATGGTATTTTTTAATATGATGTGTTCATGATTACCCACTTTAAAATAAGGGGTCATGATGACTAAATTTACTTGATTCATAATTTGTGTTTGATAGTTCATAAATCCATGTGCTGTTGTGAGACTCAATTGATAGATGGAACTCTTATAATCCCATAACCATGTGGAATTCTATGAAATTGTTTATAATACCTTACTTTCTTCCTAGTTATGTTTAATATTTAATTTGTTTCAGGAATCAATTGGTCAGCCCCACAGAGCTCAGTCAACGACTCTCAGATATTCGCTTCATCCGTTTACCAGCTATCAAGTAATATGTTTTTCATCATATAAGATCATCCTCAAATGGCTAAAATGTGTTAAAAGTTGTAGTCTCCTTTAAGGAATAAAACTTAACTTTTTCTCTCTTTATTACCTTTTGTTTTAATGCCATGTCATCAATGAGAATTTGTAGAAATCAGTTGGTTGGAGACACCATTACAGGATGCTGGGCAACTGTTGGAGTATTAACCGAGAAGGGTAATCAAAGGACAAGTTCGGCTGGGAAGGGCTATAGCATATGGAAATTTGGGTGCTTAGATGAAAACATAATATCAGTTTTCTTATTTAATGATGCTTACAATCAGAGCTGCATGGAACGTGCTGGAACTATCTTTGCATTATTCAATTGCAATGTACGCAAGGACAACATGGTATGAAATCAGCATGCCATATGTTTATCTCCTCTGGATTCTGCTTGGTTCTTAAAGATTTGACTTTGTTTAGTTTTTTTGTAGGGAGGCTTTTCTTTGAGTGTGTATTCTGCAAACCAAATGTTAAAGATAGGAGATTCAATAGATTATGGAGTTTGCAATGGAAAAAAGAAGGATGGACTGCCATGCACTCTAGTCATAAACAAGTAGGTTGCTGACAGTTCTATAATCAAGTTGTAATATGCACAGAAAATATATTTTCCAAGTTTATTTGTCATTAAAACATGATAAACTAGTAGACAAGTTATGTTGATTCTGAATTAACAAACATGGCATTTGTTCACTGTTGATGTTTTAGTCAACGAGCAAAAACCAAGTTGGTAGAATGTAAAGGGTGGTTATTTAAGTAACGGTTAATGAATGGAATGACAGAATGTAAAGGATGGTTATATAAGTAATGGTCAATGAATGGAACGGTTAACTGAACACTGAATCCTGGCTAAGTAGAGATTTGATAGGCTAATAAAAATTAGAAGAGTTAAGCTGCAGTTTGTAAGTTTTATTATCTGTAGTCAAAGTTAGAATAGGACTTGGACAAACTGAAATAGTCTTGAGATTAAATTTGCTGCTTCTCTGGCCACTATTTATTTATTTGTTAATAGATGTTTGATATCTTTTCATTTCATTATTTCAGGCGACAAGGGATATATTGCAAATTCCATAAATCAGTAAGTGTGCATCGCAACTTTCTCTTTGTGTAATCTATAAAATCAACTTACATTCTATCCTTACGACTGCAGAAAGCATCGGAGAGATTTTCCACGGTGAGAACTGAGCTAAAGGGAGGGTCAGTTATTAGACTTAGAAATTTTTTTACAAATAGTTGTTTTTACTTTGTAATAGTTAGCATTAAACAATTAGTTCATCTTTTTTCATATCTGAACTTGTGGGTTTTGTTTCCAGGAACTTGAGAACAGCCTTCAGGGAACCTCTAAACACGAAAGGAATATACATAATTGACCCTGACAGAACAAACACAAAAAAGCCAAAGCAACCAGCAAAAATACTCTCTGTGGATGCGCTTAAGAAGGCATTGAGGTTTGTCTCTAAACAATCTCCGTTCTAAATATCTATAACTTTGCTAAGTTCTTCGGTTTGTTTACAACTGACAGAAATGGAGATAAAGTGACAACAAATACATACTCACAAGGCATAAGATTTCTCAACGAAATAACAGGTTTCCAACTGTTACTACCCTTCACCGTCTTTTGCCTTCTATTGACGTGATATAATGTAATGTAATGTCATGAAATGATTCTATTTTTAATTCACAGGGAAAGTGAAACCAGACAATAAAGTATCTACTGCACCGAGTCAGAAAAACTGTAGCATAGACAAAAGGTGAATCAGTGTTGAGATTGGTCTAATATCTCGTTTTCTGATTCGAATACATGTATTTGTGGTTCTGAACATTTCCTGAATGATGATGCAATGTAGGAAATCTTCTGGAATGAAAGTGGAACCCTCATCAGTAGTCATGAAAAGAAAGAAAACCGAACTGGAGAAATCTTCAGGAGCAGAAGCCAAACAAGGAATTGGAAAGATGATTGAATTAGATATTTTTGGCTCTGATGAAGAAATATGAGATGTGTTGGGATTTTATTAAGGCCAAAAGGGTATGCTGCTATATTTTAAGAGATGTTTTGTTACTTGAGCTAGTACTCCAGATGCTGATTTGAAGAAAAAATTGTAACCTGTCAAATTCCCAAAGTAAGGCTGGTCAAGTTTCCAATTTTATCAAGGATCGGATTTCAATTTAAGGAAAATTTGTATGTGTAATTTAAATTAATGATTAAGAGAGAAATGCAAATAATTGTGGAAGAAATTGTGCTCTACTAATATACCCAAATAAGGTGGTCAAACTTCGTTATAAGTCAATGGAGAAAATGGTAAGGAGTTTTTGGTTTCTTAAAATTAAGGAGATTCAAAGTTTTAACCTTTTGATCAAACAATTTATTCAAATACCTTACTTTAATAAAGTTATGTTTACAAATAAATAATGTCCTTTTTAGTATATTAATATTTTTAACATTTGAAAGGTTCTTAAAATTAGTTTTGAGAAACATTTCAAGTACTTATTAGTTGTTTAAAAATAAATTTTAAGAAACAATCAAAATTCTTATTTTTAAGTTCCTTAAAAGTAAAAAAATGATTTTAAGAAATAAGTTAAAATTCACGTGGAAAGAATCACCCATGATCAAATTATAACTTATTAACCCCACAGGGAACGTAGCTCTTACTGTCTTACAAATTGAAAAACATGGGGTAAAAAATGCGCAAGGAAAGTTATATTTTATTAATACAATACAAAATTAACTATTCAGAGTTCAATGTTTGCCATTTTTCTATCTATCAATATAATCAAAATAAATTCTTGCATCAAGGATTTCATCTAATATCATTAAGTAACATCCAAAGAACTGGAAGCACAAGTAATCAGTAATTTTAACTTTCCAGAATCAATGAATTAAAGAGCTTAGCATATTTCACTGTTAGCAATCTCTACTCAATTAGTTTTGTGTGGTGAGATAATGAAGGCCAATACAGCTAAAGAGCTCCAATATGTTGAGGCAACTGATCCCACCTTCTTCTCTTGCCAGTTGGAGCAAGAGTTGTTAACCGTGCTGGTTTAAGTTCGATAAGGTCCAACGGTTCATCGCTATCGCTGATCCAACCATGGTAGGGCCCACAACTTCGTATTGGGAACGCTTTTTCTGAGCTAATGCCGAGCTGAGGAGGACAACACTGGCTATTCTTCGCAGCAGCAGCTGAACAGCTTCTATGTTCAGTAAGTTGAGGATCGCTTGTTTGGTTCTTGTCTTGATCCTGCTCTGTACTCGTGCTACTTCCTTCTCCTTCAGCGTTATTTTGTTCTGCAAAAACATGATTTCAATTACGTGCCAACTCTTATATGTTGTTTTCTTAAAAATGGGAAGCTAATTACCAGATGCTTCGGCTGATTTTGCAAGTTCTGGGACCTTGGTTGCCTCTGATGCACTTTCCTGAGTCACAGTAGACCCGGCAGCCGGTGCCTTGGTTTCGCTTTCTCTCACCTTTTTAACGAAAAAGAAAAAAAAAAGGATTGGGGAGGAAGATGGTTAATTACACTGCAAAATCTTGTAGAAATCATGTTTTAACTTCAGCATATTGAGGAAGATGGCATTAATACCAAGAAAGGTACTGACTTTTTCACTACAAGAACAAATATATTTAAGAGGAAAGACAAAGTAGATCCATTTTGCAGACTAAGGTATTAAAACCTAGAAGTTCAGTGACGCATTACGATTCAGATTAGTAAAAAAAAGACTTGAATTTTTGTAGGCAAGATTGTATTACAATTCACATATATGCATGCAAAAGAGATTCTGCAAGTCAGATTAAGTGGCACTTCACAAACATGATAAATAATAGCAATATGGAGTGCCCAACCAAAAATGAAAGCAAAAATAATCCAGGCCTGTATTTGCAACATTGCAAAGGTCCAGTACACATGTAACCATGGCCTGACAAATAAAAAAAAAACTCCAAGGCTGAAACTTAAAAACAACGCACATTTATCTTATGCAAATCTCGACAGGGACAATGGAAAATGCACAAGCGTTCTGAACACCAGCGCTACTGTTTATTCAAAACTAGTTTCTGAGAAATATCTCAATTAAACACAAGTAAGCTTGTTTAACAAGAAGTTGGGGGCTTTTATTGTGAAATGTGAAGTCATTCAAAACTAAGAATAGACCACCCTGATTTAAACCAAAAATTTCTCCAATACACAAAATTAACTATATTTTACAGATCAACGAGTTGCAAAAAACAGCTACAAAAGATTCACTTGACCTTGCCCAACTGAATTGTGATGAAAAAATCTTTATCGTCACCCACGTTGCCAATTTTCCCAAAAAAAAAGAATAACTACCCTCTCTTTGTAAACAAAAGCTATCTTGCTTGAAATTTATTCTAAGGAGTTCCTTGAATCATTCTGAAACAAACTGTAATTGCACCATAAAAGAGACTAGAAATCTAATAGTTAGAAACTAGTTCAATATACAGTAGTACTGTCTAAGAACAGATGAAGCTCATTTGCCCAGGAAAACGAAACAATTGAATGAAAACACAGAACAAAAACAAGTTGAGTTATAAATCAAGAAAGTCACCACCTTGACATTTTCATTAGTTTGCTTGTCATCTTTCTCAAAGATACAGTCAAGCAAGACAGTATAGGAGGCTTCTTCAATGAATGGCCATCCTTCAACTCCATATACCTGAAACAGAGGGAAAATGCCCTAAATTGGTTTTTGAAAACCCCGATAAACAGAAATGCTAATCAGAAAAGAAGACAAACCCACATCCAAAAGTTCATTCACGGTAGAGACCACCAGTTCTTCGGAGTATCCATAGGGTTTCATGGCATCAATAGCAGCATCCATCCGAGTCTGACCCTACAAATGCATCAGAAAAACCCATAAGAAAGAAACTCAAAGAAAAGGGTGAAGAAATTAGAGAAAGTAGAAATACCTTTCTGAGGCGTCCACGGCCACGGCCACCGCCACCGCGAGCCATTTTTGTCGTTGAACTGAAAACGCAGATTTCAGCTGAAATCCAAGAGACAAACTAAAGCGCTACCAGGAGGATTGCCTTGCAAGTTTCTTCTAATAACACATTTAATACAAATAAGCAAATTGGTTGAGTTAATTTTAACTTTTTTTCTTTTAAATCATAGAATAAATAGAATACATAACCAAGAAATAGAAAACCATAAAAAAATGCTAAAATTTTAGGGTATTTCTGTCATTAGCTCCTTGCTTGTAAAGTGCAATGGTTACTATTACTATTACTACTACTACTAGCATGAAGTTTAAACGACAAAGAAGGATAAAATAATGGTTAATAACCATTATAAATGACAAAATAATATAATTTCATTATTATTTGTCGTTATACTTTAACTTGGGCTAAAATCTTTATATTTCAAGTATGTGGTCGTCCAGTTTCATAAGCAAATTTAGTTTCTATTTTGATCTACTGAAAATAAGCTGAAATAGATTCATTGTGTTTGTAACTTTATTTTATTTAGTGGAGTTATACAGAATTGAAATTAATTGGTAAGAAGATGTCTTAATTTGGTTATGGTTTGGAGATGTGATTCAATGCAAACATCGGGCTTATGTAATAGATTGAGTTCATTCAAGTATTATTATGAAAAACACTATCACTTTCAATTATAACTAGGCGTAACAGTTTGAAATTAGGCTTTGTAGTACATAATAAGAAAGATATCTATAGGATCGTTAATACAAAAGATTAAAAAAGATGTTCAATTCAATGATCTTAAATGAAGTAAAATAAAATAGGATAGACAAACTCTCTAATTATGAGATAAAATAGAAATATCTCTGATTGGGTACAAGTTATGATTAAATTTAAATAACTATTATTTTGTCTCCAACATTATTGAATTAAATTTTGCGAAACAAATAAACTAATGGAAGTAAATTCCAATGGTGCTTAAAAGAATTTGTATGCAAGCAAGCCATGCTACAGAAACAAATCAGTATTATCACCATTGTAATTTCAAACATATTTCCTCATCTTTTAGCTTTTACACTGAAAAACTAGTTATTATAAGTGAAGAAAGGATATTCGGCCCAAATTATGCCTTCTGTACAGATGAGGCCTAAAACAATTAAAATTTAGATCCCATCATTATACATTTCAAAGTTTACATTGGGTCTAAAGTTCTTTGACATTTAACACAATGGGTTTTCAGGGAAATGGGCTTAAATATGAATCATAATTACAAATTCGGCATGCCAAGTTTATATTATCTTATCTGCTCTTTAAGGTTTCAAAATTATCAGCTATACGTTCCACATTAAACTTCAAGTTTCCGCTTCTTCTTTTAGAATTTTTTGCAAATCAAATCCTTATTTTTCTTCTAGAATGACTTCATACTCATCTCAATTTCTTCACATAATCTACTGTTCTTTCGATTCTATTGCTCTTTTGATGTTCATTCTAACAGCAGAGCAACAAATTTGAGCTTTGATTTCGAGATCGATTTTTAGGGTTCAGGAAATGCTGTAATTTCTATCTACTTCCACAATCTAATCAGATTTATCAAATGGATTAAGATAAAGCTTCTTCTACACTTCCTATATCAGCTTATCACAATGCCCTCACTCTTGAAATCGAGAAAAAAACTTCAACGGGTTTATTGGGCTTTTGTTATGTGGTGAATGTTCTTTGGTTACTGAATTTGGTGCCAAGCTGTTTTGCTTTATTGAGCCAAGGACCGATGAGCACACCATGGTTGATTTGGTTAATATTGATCATGTAGGTCATTTTGTTTTTCCCATTCATTGAAGTGCT
>CATIWQ010437526.1:0-14110 GCA_949673415.1 Euphorbia schlechtendalii
GATCCTTTGGGTCTGTCCATATGTTGGTAATGGGCTTTACCCATAGACTGTAAGTGGATTCTAGCAAACCATTACAGCCCCCAATTGGGACAGATTACAGCCGTCTGAAAAAGACACCGAACCCAGTAGTTATCTCACAAAGTCCTTTGCCTATTGACATCGATATAATGAACAGAGGCATGGTACCATCACCCTCTCTAGCAGTTCATAATATTTCTTGATCTAGAATGAAATGATTCTTTCAAATAAGTTCTCAACTCATTTGGACATGTCTTAATCCCTTTCATTCATCAAGTGGCCAATGATTCAATTCGATTTGTAAATCGAATGGCAATCCTATCACTTCAACACTACTACTAACATGGTCATGAAATATATCGAGCATACCCGTATTTGTAATCCAATATTTAAGGATCTGTTAGTAATATGCGACAACATATTCAATTTCACATTAATAATAAGTTGAAATCAAGTCTAAGGACTGTTGAGATCTACCTAGCAAGTTGTTTATGACATACAACCATGTGACCTTGCTCTGTGGATCGGTCCAGCTCCATGTTCTCATCATGTGCCTATGTTCATAATTTATTTCTCAAATAAATCAACCAACATACAAGCCTATGGTTTTATTCATTCCCATGATTAAAACAGACTTGGGATATTTATGATTTATTATCAACGGATACTCTAATCTAAATATAGCACAATATATATAATAGAAAAGATTAATGCTTTTAAAATGTAACATAAAAAAATGTAACTTGTTTATTACATATTAACAACACATGTCTAGAATTAGGGCACACTTAACAGATGTAAGGGGTCGTGGAGGTTTAACAAACTTTAAAACTGAAAATTTTTTGTCGAAAGATATATTCTGACAGAATTCAAACGAGGTTTCGAAGTCTGGTGATCTTGTATGCTAAACTTTTTTCATTGGTAAAACATTTAGCAACAAATGGTTTTGTTGGCTAAACACGGCGTGTGGAACTTTCCATTGGAAATTTTTATAATTTCCTTGCTAATCTAAACATATTTGTAAGGAAATAACAATTAAAACATCGTCACTATTGTATTTTATCAATTTTTAATCATTAAATATTTTATAAAAAAATATTTGTCATTCATATAAGTTTTCACCCCAACAGTAGTATGTGATACCACTACTAAAGTTTAGCTTGCTATTGCAAAAAGAATGATTTTATATAGCGAGAGAGCCGTATAAAACTTATAAAATGCATATTGTGTTTACAGGGAAAGCCATGTAAAAGAATATTTCTATAGTAAAATATTATAGGTGAGTCGTAACTAATTCTTAACGGGCTTATCATTGGTAAACCATTGATAAATTGGGTCTTTTTCAGCTTTGGGCTATGTAAGGCTTTACCTGGCCCATTCTCATGCCTTAGCTGCACTGCAATTGCTATGGAATTGGAATTTCAATATTGTTTTTTGTTTTTTTTTTTTGGTATTTGCGAGAAGCCATATGTGAGAAAAAAAGAGAAAGGATGGAGCAGATAAAGCGACGGAGCGTCAATGTCTTTTCTCAAAACCTGTCTCAAATTGGCAATTTTTACTTCTTCACACTAACCCCAAGAAGCAGAAGGAAAAAAAAGACCCATTAGTCGTCTTCTTCTTCAAGACTCCAACTTTTTCAAGCTCCCTCTCAAATCATGCTGTTAGAGTTCTTCCTTCAGCTACTCTGCCATGTATATTATCTACATTTTACGTAATTTTTTGTTACTTCGTCTTTTTTTCGCTTGCGTGAGTAGAATTTTGCTTTGCAGAAAAAACTCCTTTATGCTACTGTTTCTGTTTATGCCAGCTTTTTGTAGTGTTCTTGAAGCTTCCTTTTCTTGGTTTTGCCATTTCTATGTTGTAGTTGTGTTTCTTTCGACGTTAAGGTTTCTCTTTTCAGCCATTCTGATAAATTTGAAGGATTTCTTATTAATTTTGATTTTGATGTTATTGTGGTTGTTAAAGTAAGCTAATAGTAAGCTTTCAGTGTTCTTTTTCATGTCTATTTTACCAAAGTATAATAAATTATAATCCTTGCTATTATTTGGGGTCTTGAATCTCATTATTGCCTAATTTAAGATTTAAAATGTAAGTCAAAGTGGGTCTCAAACAGTTGCCTGCTAATATGTTAACCCCACTAAGGAGACAGAGAGCAAGTCCTTCATCAAAATCACTTATATTATGGCCAGGATGAGATTCAATTTATGAGTATGATAACACAAGCTTCTTCCACTTTATGAAAATAATTTGGGAATTTTAATGGGTTGCTTTTCTACTCCATACAGTTATGTTTGTTACATTCACAGGCTCCATTGTTTTACATAAAATATTCCTATCCCATGTTTCAATTGACAGGTCTGCTGATTCGATTCTGTTATACTCTAAATACAGCAACTGCCCGTAATTTATTAAAAAAATTGCGGCTTAATGGAAGGTTTTGGCGGGGTGAAATTCACAATCAAGAAGAAAAGGAGTAATACACGTCGTCTACCGATTTCTCAGAAGTTTTTGCAGAGCTGTGCCTTGTTGCTTCAGTCCACGTCACATTTGGGCAGAGTTTGTAATGAAGGAGAGCAAAATTTCCATGAGAAAACACTTAGTTCTTATGGATTGAGAAATGAGAACAAGTTAAAGAAGCTTAAGCTTAAGCTTGGCGGTGTAACACGTACCATACATACTCAGTATGCATCCGAATCTTCTATCGGTTTTGATGTAGCTCAGCCAAAGGCAAAGTTGCAACTTGAGGTAATTTTATTCTAAAACATTGTGATGGTTATGTTTTAAAAGCTCGTTTGATACGAGCTAGTTTCTAATGATGGCAAGAGAATGAATGTAAATTAGTGTCTTTTATAGTAGTCAAGGGCGTGAGGCGCACTCAAGGCATAAGATTGCGCCAAGGCTTGTCTGAGGCTCAAGATCGTGCCTTGGAGCCTAGGCGCGCCTTGAAATACTACCATATGAGCTTATTTATGTTTTCGTGTAGATTGTATATGTTTTTGAAAGTCGATGCATGATTTGGTGTTTGAACCTTCGAAATCCTTCTCTTTCGCTTTTTCTCCCTCTTGAAATTATTGTATCTATTGAGGATACTTTTGATGCTGATGATTGTGTTATTACTTTTCAAGGATTCAGCTTTTGTAGATGGCAATTCTACGAGAGGAAACAAAACTCTCAAACACGAGTCAGTTAGCAAGAGCAGGCGAGAACTTAAAACAAACGCACTTGATATAGAAATCGATGAAGATGATGACATAGATGAGGAGATTCTTTACCTCAAGAGACTCAAGAACTCTAAAGTTAGTTCACATGGAAGGCAAAAGAAATATGAGGAAGAACACTTCCAAGGCAAAGAAACCTTATCAGATGATGAGCCTGCATATAAACATAATAGAAGGGGTTTCATTGATGGAAGAAGTAGTAAAATCGGTGATAGTGTGATCGAGTTCCCACACGGTTTACCCTCAAAAAGTGAGTTAATGTTGCATAATTTTTTATCTTTATCTACTGATACGTATTGAATAAAGTATTTATTTCGCTGTTGATGACAGAACAAAAGGCGAAACTTTCTGAAGTGGAGCAGCAAGTGAAAAAAGCAGAAGCAGCACAAAAGCGCAGAATCCAAACGGAAAAGGCCGCTAAGGAGGCTGAGGTATGTTAAGAGTATTTTTTAATTACCCAACAAAAAAGGAAAATTATTCTAATTGATTATTATTTTTAGGCCGAGGCAATCAGAAAGATACTTGGCCAAGATTCAGCTAGAAAGAAGAAGGAAGACAAGATGAAGAAACTTCACAATGAATTGGCTCAGGTTTATTTTTTTGCCTTTTCATATCTTGGACAATAATGTCATTTGCTGAATTGTAATCAAGATAAATGTTGCCTTATACAGGGAAGGAGCGCGAATTCGAAAATATTAGGGTCAAATACTATTAGATGGGTTTTTAGTCGTGATGGAACTGCGGTTATTTTTTCTGATGACATTGGTCTGCCAAGTATATTCAATTCATTGCCTCGGAGGTTTGAAATTACCTAATTCTCTACATTTATATTCTATTCGATTACCTTTCGTTGCATATAATTTTTGTTGATTTTCAGTTACCCTCCACCTCGTGAAAAGTGCGCTGGTCCGAACTGTACAAATGTTTACAAATATCGTGATTCCAAGTCGAAGCTTCCACTCTGTAGTCTCCATTGCTACAAGGCAATACATGAGAAGATAATGACATGCTGATATAGTTGCTGACCTGGCCCTACTAGATTAACTCAGAAATCACCGACTCAGAAATCGTCGATTTTATTTTGCTTTAACTGATAGAATCTGAACATGATATGTCCGAAACCTCTCAAGTAAGCTTGTTTTGAATATGAATCTATTTTGTTTCTAGTCTTTTGTACAAAACACACTATCATGTTGACTTTTGGCATGGATGTTATCACATATATAATATATCACTAAAATGAGAAATCTGAACTTCTCCAGGGTTCATTGTGCAAATATTAATTTTCATAAAAGACCTGAAAATTTGGTGATTTTAAGCTGTCATTGTATAGAGTAGCTTCTTCTTTGTGAGAAGCTTATATAAATACAACGAAGCTCAATAACTGTACGATTGACACGTAAGTACAACTGATGCATGTAAATCATCCAATAGTGCGGATTTTCGCCAAATATCAAAAACTATCAAATGAACCTCCAAATAGAAAGAGAATACAATGGTGTACCCTTCCATCCGATTAACAAGCTTTTCCCGTCATGTTCGATTGTACAAGCACTACCACAAGCAAAATTCCTAGCTACTAGTTTTCCTTGGCAAAAAGACGATGTGCTCAGTTCAATCTCCACCATCCCGAACCTGGCAAAGAATGCTCTCCAAACATGAAGTTTCGCGGTTTGTAACTTCCTCTCCTCTCCTTCAGCAGCCAAAATATTTCTTATCCCTTCCCCAAAATGCAGGCACTCTATATCTATCCTATTCGGGTTATTTCCCATACACGTCTCAAGGCAATCGAAGTATGCGCTGAAGAAGAAAAGCGCTTCGATAAACCTCGTCACGAAAGACGGCGATGTTGAATGAAACTCAGGTTCATTAACAACCATCATGCTTGGTTTCAGGTTTTTGATGAGTTTCATCATGTAACTTAGCCTGTCGGGAAGTGGTATTAGAGTCCTTAACCAATGTTCACAGTAGATAACTGTAGTTTCTTCTGCGTCCAGATCGAATTGATCTAATTGAAGATCGAGAATGTCGGATACCATTACTATGTGAAAAGAAAAGGGTAAATCGATGGATCTTGCGAAGCTTGTTAGTCTTTTTCCCGTGTCTTTGATTAGTTCCTTCATTGTGGTTCCAATGGCAGTTATCTTTAGAAGCTCTAGAGGATTGCCAGGTTCCGCCATCAAAGATTGCATCAATCCTGTCCATTGGATTCCGATCCTGATTCCAAGATCGATTATGTGAATCTTTTTTGCCCGATTCACATTCTCGACCACCGCTTGGATTCCAGCATGATGCGAAATCTGCGCAAATGGAATCTCTTGGTAGATCGCTAGAACATTGGAGGTTGGCGCCATGATCGCCTCGTCAATGTTGAAAATCTCCTGCTTTCCGATCTTCGTTGTTTCTCGATCGATCCTCTCTCGAAGAGCTTTCGAGAAATAGTAAATCACTCGTTCAACTGTGTTCCCGGTAAAAGAGGACAATTCGTCGCAATAGTTCAGCAAAATGCTCGCGCTGTGGAATTGCTTATGGTCGACTTTCTCGGCCGCAGACAGAAGGAGTCGAGCGAGCTCAGCTTTCTTGGCGTCTCCTTCTGAAAGGCCCGATAAAGACACATAGAAAGGATTGTCGAGCATCGAGACGACATCGATGGTTTCGGTAAATGATCGGATGAATCTTTCCCCGGCGATTCTCATGATTTTTTCGGTTGAGATTCTGTCGGTGGACGCCTCTGTGGTGGTTACATCGACAGTTGGCTGCACGATTCTCACGCTGTTGAGTCTGTTCGTTCCTACATCGTAGGATTTTAGGAGACGAAGAGCGCCTGGAGAAAACTGCTCTTGATTTGTTGTTTTATCGGCCTGGATTTCGCCGAGTTCCTCCAGGCATTTTTGGAGTGATGGAGATGGGGTATCGAACAACTGATATTTATCTTCATAACGATTGAACCCAACCATCTCAAAGAAAATCAAGCCTGGAATTTCGCTAATTCGATCGTAGGGGTGAATTTTTGTAGACCATTTTGGACTTTAAGACAAAAAGATTTTGCTTAATCACACTTGTTATGGTAAGAGTCATTGCCTAAAATAGCATTTATAGTCGGTCAGTTCGATGAAATCAAGGCGGCTGTCTCATCGAAAAGGATGCTGCCTTGATTATGACACCAAACAATCTGCAGATACCATAAAAAAACACAAGGATGAAGCCGAAAATGAATTCTTCGATACTTCAGAAGAGAATGTATTGGAGTTAAACTAGACAATATTTTAGAGCTATTTTGAGCTTCAACATTGTCACCATGTGGTTTTTTCTGGCCAGGATGCCAGGTAAACAAGCGATTTCGTAAAAAAATGATAACCAAGAGCAATGCCTTAATTTATAGGCAAAAGTTGCTAATTCAAGTTTTAAATATGAATTTTACAGATCATATTAATTTTTTGAATTTCCAAGTCGAAAACGAAATCAACGGAGTTCCCTTCCATCCGAGAAGCAAGCTTTTCCCGTTCATTTGAAGCGTGCAAGCATTTCCAGAAGCAAACTTGTTAGCCATTTGTTCTCCATGAAACAGAGACAATTCACTTACTCGAGTCTCCACCATACCAAACCGAGCAAAATACGCTCGCCAAACATCGAGCTTTACGTGGCGGAATTCCCTGTCATCTCCATCAGCAGCCAAAATGTTTCTAATCGACTCCCCAAACAGCAATCTCTCGATATTCTCCCTGTTCGGGTCATTTTTCAGGCAGTGCTCCAGGCAGTCAAAGTACGCGCTGAAGTAGAATATAATTTCGACGAACCGGTTCGCGAAAGATGGCGAAGTTGTATTAATCTCAGGCTCCACAACTACCATGATATTCGGATCCAATATTCTCATCACTTTCATCACGTGATCAATCGTATCGGGAAATGGAATCAATGTCTTTAACAAATACGAACTATACACAACTACCGTCTCATTCGCTTCTAAGTTAAACAATTCTTTACGGAGTTGACTCATGTCGGAAACCATGACTACGTTGTAAGAAAACGGCAAACCGATCGATTCCGCGAAGCTTGATAATCTCTTACCTGTATTTTCAATTAGTTGTTTCATAGTTGTTCCGACAGCTGTAATTTTTAATAGCTTTAAAGGGCAAATAGACTCTGATACCAAAGCTTGCATCAAACATGTCCATTGCACTCCGATTCTAATCCCGAGATCAATCACGTGAATCTTCTTTGCCTTGCTGATATTCTCGATTATGGCTTGAGTAGCGGTGCAATGTGCCATCTGCGGGAAAGGGACTTCTTTGCAGAGGGAAAGAAGGTTAGGGTTTGGCGTCATGATCGCCTCATCAATGTTGAAAACCCTAATTGTCGAATTTCCGGTTTTTCGATCGATCCTCTCTCGAAGGGCTTTCGAGAAATAGTAAACGACTCTTTCAACTGCGTTCCCTGTTGTGGATGACAGCTCATCGCATCGGTTTAGCAAAATTCTCGCACGATCGTATATCTGATAGCCTACATTCTCGGCAGAGGCCATGAGTAATTCGGCAAGCTCGACTTTCTTGGCGTGTTCTTCCGGAAGGTCGAGAAACGAAGAAGCGAAAGGATTGTCGAGCATGGAGACAACATCAACTGTTTTAGTGAATGATTCCATAAACCTTTCGGCAGCTATCCTCATGATTTGTTCAGTTGAATATCTGTGGCTTGATCGTGGTATTGTTTGCCCATCAATGTTTTTGCTGCCGAGTTGTTTCATTTTCATTCCCTTGCAGTGAGTTATTAGCAGTTCAAGTGAGGATGAAGTGAACTGGTCAACAACATCTTGATTGTCGTTGCGGGTTTTACCATTCTCACTGGAATTTTCTAAAACCGGAATAATTTTCGATGAGTTTGATTGATCATGATCTTCGTGAACGATATTGAGCTTCTCCATTTCAAGTTTAATGAAGTAGCTTACAGTTTTAGACTGCGTTTGAATTCTTGATTTCATATATAGTTGAGGAAGTTCTCGATAATTCGGATAACAACAGATGCAGTTACTGGAAATTTAAATTTCTTATGATAGTGAAATTTTGTCAATAAAGTCTTCCAAGACAGATTGACGAAACCAATGCAGTTTACTTCCTCTCTGACAACCTGGATTAGTTTGATTTGTCGTTTTAAATAACCAAAATATCAGCTGATACAATGACAGACTTGTAAAAAAATGTTTATTAGGAGAAAGTCAACCTTTCGTTCCGATTCAGAAAACTCTCAAAAACATCGACAAGAAATATCAAATTTGGATCTTTTGTTCAATGAATGAAGTAACAACTGAAACTTTTAACATTTCTCAAATAAAGGTAAGTTTTCTCTTTTTTTTTTTATGCATGTTTATTATCTTTTGAATTGTAAAACATGTACCAAGTACATGCCACGAAAAACAAAGGAATAGCAATATGATTCATTGTATATAATGTGCATATACAAGAGATATGTAAAGGTTAGATAATACATGATTTGGTACAAAATCGTTACTGTCACCTAATGAGCAACGTTGCGGGCGAGTTTTGTAGCTCACTTCAGCCTCTTCCTTCTGGAAAAGGGCAAAAAAGAGTTGTCATGTTAAGTTCTTTTGCATTACATTAAAAGGAAAAAGTACTGTTTTCTCGGTCTTTTGCTATTTTCTAACACACGTGGCTACTGTTTCCATGTTGTATAACACAATCAAAAAATCAAGCCGAGAAATTTAAATAAGAAGACTGCAGATCATATTTGCATATGCAGACTGATTTTTCGATGGGGAACATTTGCATTGCTAATAAAAAAAAGCCTTAATACAAGAAACATAACACTTGCAGCAACAACACAAGACAATCATCTTTGAACATTCAAACAAATGCCTTAAAACTTATCAGAAAAATATGTTAATTAGAACGGAACCTCCAAGCAGACAAAGATTTCATGGGCGTACCCTTCCACCCGATAATCAAGCTCTTTCCGTCCATCTCTACATTACAAGGATTCCACCTTTCGAATTTCTCGACAACCAAATTCGCATGGTATAAAGACATCGCACCTATTTCCATCTCTTCCATCCCGAAACGGGCAAACAATGGTCTCGAGAAGTCAAGCTTCGCGCTTTGACTCTTCCTTTGCTCTCCTTCGGGGCCTACAACAATCCTAATCACATCCGCAATATGAGAACATTCCAAAATTAGCCTTTCTGGATCATGACCCCCCATGCAAGCCTCGAGGCAATCAAAATACGCACCGAAGTACTTAAGAGCTTCAGTAAATCGGTTCACAAAAGATCCCGAGGCGTCAATCTCGGGATGAACCACAACCATTAATTTCGGATTAAGATTTCTGATGACTTCCATAACAGAATCCAGCCTCTCAGGCATCGAGAACAAGCTGCAGAGTAAAAACCCGCTATGTACAACTACTTCTTCGTCAGTACCTAACTCGAACATAATTTTTTCGAGATTCATCGTGTCCGATAATTTAATCAACTTGAACTGGAATGGTATGTTCATTGTCCTGGCAAATGTTTCCAACCGTTTTCCTGTCTGTTCGACTAAATGTGTCTGATTTGTACAGATCGCGGTTATTTTCAGAAGCTCAAGCGGGCCGTTAGACTGTGACACTAGAGCTTGCATCAAAACCGTCCATTGGACTCCCGTTCTTATCCCTAGATCGACTATGTGGATTTTTTTCGATACATTTTCGATAATGGTTTGGATTGCGGCGAAATATGCAACCTGAGAGAATGGAACTCGAGCGTGACAAGCCACGACGGCGGATACAGAAGCCATGATATCCTCATCGAAGTTGGAAAAACGGAGTTTTTCCGAATCCCGTCGTTTTATTATTGTTATCCCCGTTTCGTGACCGATCCTCTCTCGAAGAGCTTTGGAAAAATGGTAAACTACTCTTTGAATCGCATTTCCAGAACTGGAAGAGAAGGTTTCGATTTGATCGAGCGATTCGCCCGCGTGGCGATATTGCTGATTGCATGCTTTGTCAGCAGAATCTAGGAGGAGCTCAACGAGCTTCAAATTCTCATAATCGTCATTTGGAAGGTCTCGAAAACTGTGATGAAAAGGATTATCAAGCATGAACGCGACATCAATTGTTTGAGTCGACGATTTGGCAAACGATTCTACAGAAATTTTGATGATTTCTTGAGTTGACAATCCTTGACCTGCCGCTGCGTTTGCGTGTTTAATAGGTGGAATTGTTCTTTGACTGCCTGAATTTTTAAGCCCAGACTTACCATAATAACATTTCAGGGCCTCGAATAAGGTTGAAGGGCATGAATTTTGAATTTCCTTGTTGATTTGGACATCTGGAGTTAACTGAAATTGCGTAGAAAAAACTCCAGACCTTAAATCACCTTCTTGTAATGGATATTCCTGAATGAAATTTTCATTAAGCTGATTGAAACCAATTTGTTCAAAATCTTCGCCAAAACATCTCTGATTTGTGGGGTAGTCCTCGACGGAATCAAATGGATCAAAGTTATTCATCTAAAAACAGAATATAAATGGCTAGTTGAGTTCGGGCTCTACAAGGTATGCTCTAAACTAGTTTATAGAGAAATAAATATGAATGACAATTTCTTAATAGTTTAATCTCAATTTTCTATGACACACAAGTGCAAAGTGTGTTAAGATGTTATCAAGGTAGCTCATGTCTTATACTCTAAACAAATTCACTCAAATTAACTTTCCGAACTAATTAAGAAATTGTCTAGTCACCTATGTTGAAGTATGCTTCAAATTTGTTAATATTTTTAATTATTAGGCCAGTTCAGTTAAATTCAGTTCAGTTAAGTTCAGCTACATGTAGTTATAAATTTACACTAAAATAAGTTAAGTTAAGTTAAGTTAAGTTGAGTTCAGTTCAGTTTTCAAAAGTTGAAGAGACATGGCCTTAGATTTGTGATAATAAAAGTAATGGTCACATATTTAGTTGTTAGTTGATAAGTTAGTAGACTTTACATGTTTTGGTATAGTTACATAATGTGTCAGTGATGTTAATTAGTGGATTAATGAGCATTGTTAGTTACTCTTATATTCTCATATAAAGGCTAATGATGAATGTTGTTCAGAAATTTATTTCGATTATCTCTCTTCTATTTTCTTTTCCTCAAAATTTATTTTGGTTTCTCGAGCGATTCTGTGTTGAAGGGCTTTGGTTAAATGATGAACAACTCTTTATACTGAATTCCCTTGGTAGGTTGATAAGAAAGCGCACAAGTTGAGAACTTTTTTAGCGTCGTCAAAACGTTTGTCGCTAATCTGGTGAGCGGAAGCTATAAGTAAAAGCACAAGTTCTACATCTTTGATCTCCTCACCTGAAAGATTGAATCGAACCGAATCAAAGAATTTCCGAATCTTTGAGAGATCAATAGGGTGTCTATTAGAAAATAGTTGGTTGAATGTGTCTCTCGATATCCTCATGATTTCATGTGTTGACAATATTCCAACTCCAGCCACATATACGAGCTTGACAAAAATTTTGACTCGGTTTAATGCGTAAAATTAATCCTGGCTTATACAATATATTCGGTCTAGGCTTCAAGAAAGTAAGTGAATTTTTGTTGTAGTGTTGCTTGTTTTCTTTGATAGGCCGGTTGGTGCTCTTTGTGAAATTCCTATGTTTTAGTACTTCAACTTGATTCAAAAAAACAACGGAAAGACACTGAAGATTACGAGGATGTATTCTTGTCTCTCATAGCTGCAGGATCTTGAGTAACAGATGCAGCGAAATTCGCAAGGCAATGGGACTGCAAAAAAAGTCAAATGAAAAATGCTCTTTGAAAGAGAAGAGTTATGCCAAATAAGAAGGCTTTGCAATACATGAATCAATGGAATATTATGCAAATTATACGGGACAAGTTTGTCATTACATTGGAAACTCAGATCCTAGTTGCAGTTTGCAACTCAAGTTTTTATATGAATTTTCCGAAAAAATACGATAAGCTAACTCAAACCAAATCGAAATATTGAATACAAAAATACGTCTTCATGTTAGACTGATTAGTGGCCAAAAGACTTCAAGTGAACCTTTTCTCCACAAGACCGGCATTTGACTTTCCGGGTTGAAACTTCCAAGCCGAAACTGAAAGAAACGGAGTTCCCTTCCAGCCAGTCATAAGGCATTTTCCGTTTCTTTCAAGCAAGCATGATTCTTCAAAAGCTGAAATTTTCAGCAAAAGGTTTGACTGATCGAATGACAAAAAATTGACTTCTGTTTCCAACATCCCGAATCCAGTGAAATAATTTCTCCACATCTCAATCTTTGTGTTCCTGTATAATCTTTCCTCGTCTTTTGCCGCTAAAACATGCTCGATTTCCTGTCCCATCATTTCCTCCAATGCGACCCGCCCATTTCGGTCTTCCTTGTTGACAGAAGCTTCGATGCAATCATAGAACGAACTGAAGGAAAATAACGCTTCATGAAAACGATCGATAAATATCGGCGAATCGTAGTTTTCTTCAGGTTCAACAATAACCAGCACACTTGGATTTAGATTCGTTACGAATCTCGGGAACGATTTCCAGCAACCAGGCAAAGCTTTTATATTTCGTAGCGCACTCAAAGAAAGAACCGCAACGACTTCATCTTCACTTGTCTCGAATATTTCTTTCTCGTGATCTTTTATGTCAGAAATTCCGACACTGGAAAATGAAAAAGGTAGATTTAAGGTTTCGGCCAGACAGGATAAACTCTTACCAACCTCATCCATTTTCTGCTTGGTTTCCGATATTCCGACTGCAGTTATCTTTAGCAACTTGACAGGGCATTCGTGTCGATCAGCGAGAGCTTGCATTAAAACGGGGCAGTGAATTCCGCTCCTGATTGAAAGAGCGATGAAATGTACTTTTTTGGCCGCGGCGAAACTGTCTATAACTACTTGCATCGCAGCGAAATGTGAAATTCGAATAGCGGGAACCTGCAAGCAACATTTAATGAAATCGGGATCGATGGTTTTTTCTGTTGGCTCATTAGGATACTGCAGTTTTTTTACTTCACTTTCTGACGGTGTTATCCTGGTTTCTCGAGAAACTCTCAGTTGAAGAGCTTTGGTGAAATAATGAACAACTCTTTGAACTGTATTTCCGTTATGGGATGATAAAAAAGCGCACAAGTTGAGTAATTTTGTGGTGTTATGGAAGTCCTTGTTGGTTGCCTTGTGAGCAGAAGCTATGAGTAAAACTGCAACTTCCACATCTTTAATATCGGCATCAGAAAGATCGAACCGAGCAGAATCAATGAATTTATGAACTGCGGGAAGATCGATATGGTGTAGTGAAGATAGTTTGTTGAATACATCTCTTGAAATTCTCATGATATCAGATGTTGATAACCTACCAACTCCAGCCATATCGAAAACATGGCTTCACTTATTCGAGGGCATGAAAGAATATACATGAAAATTATAGAGTCAGTCCAAAAAGTTTTATGCATTCAACAAGCAGTTGTAGTTGTCTACAAAGTCTGCCACTTTGAATTGCAGGAAATGTTAAAGGCATGTTGACAATGACAGCATAAGAATTTACACAGAAAATAAAAAAATAAATGGCTAAGAGAATATTCTTTAAGGTAATATAGTCAAACTATGGAATTTTATAATCGCCGGTTTTTGATCAGCTCTACAAGAGATTAAGAGAAATTGAAATGATGGCCTAGCGTTAGAATTGTCCAAACAAAAAAAGTTAGCACAAATTGTAGCTGTCAACATGTGCAGCCGTGCAATGCAAGAATATGACAAAGCATCATCAGTAACTGTCGAACCTAGTATTTTGCTAATTCACGAGGTTTTATGTTGTGAACCAGTGCTAAAAACAGGGTCTCACAAAGAGCAATAACGGGAAAATCGAAGAAAGCAGAAAACAATG
>CATIWQ010437529.1:0-23558 GCA_949673415.1 Euphorbia schlechtendalii
AAAAATGGGTGCAAAGTACAAAGTACTTCAAAAACATATGCTTAAAAGAAAAAAATGAGAGAGTGGTATGGAGCATAAAATGCAACCACTAAAAAAAGGGGAGAGTGGTATGGAGTATAAAATGCAACCACTAAGAGTGTTTTAGCATCCTAGGTTACCTATAAATACCTTGAGAGAAATTAATCAAAGAGTGCTTTCTATGTCCTTTATACTTTATACTATGCTTAGGAGAAGGTAATATTTGAGTATGCATATAACGCTTATATGAAGATGCGATTCAGTTGACTCTCCATTAAGAACAAAGGTATGCAACTAAACTATATAAATTGCACAATATTAATTTGTGGGAAATTTCAAACTTCTACCTGAAATCTTTTGCAACGTGGAATGTGCAACTCACTGCAATAGTCTTTTGCCAAATGAGGTATGAACTGGTTTACCAATTTATACACTTCTGTTGAATTTACCGTGAGGACAAGGTAAAAGTTAAGTGTGGGGGTAAGAAAAGTGTATAATTACACTTATTATCATATTAATTTTATACACTAAACACTATAGTTTAAGTCATTTTTTTACTTCATATAAAAGATTTCACGTGGTATGTAGTTATTTTAGATGCAAATGCACATACTAGGTAAATGTTGGGAGTAAAATGATCTAAAGTGGAATTCTATGAAAAAAAGTGTGAAAAAGGTGTAAAAAGATGCGTGAAACTTAAAGATTTGGCTTAGGATCGAAGCTATCAAAGATCGGTGAAGTTACAAGGAGAATTCTGAAGAAAAATGCAATTCACGGTCGTGACAATCATTCACGGTCGCTACTTGTTCTTCTTCAAAATAGAAAATTGCCAATCAAAGATTCATGGTTACGACTTGTATATCACTTACGCGAATTGGATGGTTTTCTGGTTTAATCTTCTTAACTACCAACCGCCAGATAAGGATGATCAACTACCATTAACTACCAATGAATAGACACCTATCAGAAATCAACCAATCATGAAAAGGTGCCTATCCATTGTAGATTAGATTGAAGCTTCTCAACCAATCACAATGAAGTGATGCAATCTTTCCCTAATGGATACAACTCTTCGTTTGGATAGACTCAACCCTTCGAACTTTATAAATAGGGCTCCAAACCTTACAATTTCTATGTATGAAGGGAGTGCAACATTAGAGTGCAATTATAGGGTTACGTATAGTGTGTGTGGATAGAGAATTCTCTACATTCATAAGTGTTAGTGAGAAAATGTGTAAGTGATTTGAATCCTTATTTCGATCACTAGATTTTTGTATATTCTCTAGTGATTGTTGTATAAGTGTACTTACAAATCACTTACAATAAAAGTTTTCATTCTTTAATATTTGTTTGTTCGATATTCACAAAGAATAGCATCCTAGAGGAGGTTCTGTATGGGTCGAGACCAAATTCAAAGCAAATGCAGGAATTGCAAGAATTGATAACTCCCATTAAAGAGTGGATACAGTTTGATCAACTTTAGCTTTCACTTGCATACCTTACAAATTTTCTTTGCTTTCTACTTATACTTTCTATTTCAAAGTTTATGATATGTCTATGTGTCATAATGCGTATTTCGTGTTAAGTCTTTTATTTTCATAAGTTATATGCGTTACAGTTAATTTTAAGAGTAGTTTCGGGGTTAAAAATATCGTGTATAATCACTAGATCTATGATATAACGTTGTTCAGTGAGCCAACATTTTTGGAATGGTAACTTTCTAAATATGGCTATAGGGGACCTGTACTAAGCATAGTATTAATGTTGTCCAGGTTTATATAATTGTCTTAATTCATTTGCGCTAGGTTTAGAAAAGTTATTTCATGTGTCACTCTACGGCGAATAATTGAACATCTAGGTGTTTTGAACTAAGTCTATTAGATTATTCTAGTGAATCATAACATCTTTGTTGAACTCGCATGTTTTCTCTACTATACTTATTTTGTTGGGAAAATCTGTATATTTAGAATCTCTAGTCTTCCATATTTATATCTATCCATTCTTCATTCTAATCCTCCCAACTAAAATCCAAAAATATTTTATTTTCTTTATTCTGTCTTCCTTATTGATCTTTAGACTTGGTTATTTCCCTGTGGGTTCGATATCTTTTAAAACTACATCACAACTGTATACTTGCAGTTATCATCATTTTTCTATTTGATAAGAGGTACTCACAACACCTATATTTTATGTGAACAAGTTTTTGGAACCATTAATATATAGCCAAATCTTGTGAACAAATTATAAAACTTATCAGTAGAAAAGTGGCAAACACGAAGCGACGTAGATTTCTGGCCTATAAACACCGATAATCAAGAAAGATTGACCTTAGATGCTTTAATATCACCTCTACTCCCTCGGCGACCTGATCCTTCTCCAACATTCACAACACATGTGCAGGATCCATTCCTCCTACAACTACCATCATGAACTCCCAGAAGCCATCAGAAATGCATTTCAACACCTTCTCTTCCCTTATCCCGAAGTTAATCATCCCAACATTTGCTCAAAATTAGGCAAAGGGTTGTTCTTAGTGCTCAGTTTAAGTGCAGACTCATGAATGATCTTATCATCCACCAGCTTTTGGATAGCCTTCAGTAGTTCTTTACAATTGTTCATGCGGTGCCCCACAACTAGATGATAATGGAAATAATTGTTCTTATCCTCAAGCTTGGGCGTGACATGCTTTTTTAGGCTCTCCAACTATTTAACTTCTCGTAATTTTGTGAAGAAGAACCCCAAGTTCACTATGTATTGGGAGATACCATGATTCTCCTTTTTTGGCAACCTGACAGTGGCTACCTTCTCCTCTTGCACCAGTTGCACCGCTGGTTGCTTCACTTTCACTTACATAGGATTGGACTCGCTCTTCTTGTACCATGGTTTAGCAGCCTGTTTTCCTGGCACCTCCTCCATAGAGTCGTAACGCTTTATCTTTTCAGTCCGAACAAATACCTCCTGGTAACTGTGGAAGGTTTCAGATCCAAGTCTTTTTTGATATGATGACAGTGCACCATCCAAGAGCTTTACTATCATTTCTGACAAGGTCAGGCGAGGTTGTAACCTGACTTGTGTAACAATCCACCTCTCGAAGTAAGGCTTGAAACTTTGCCCCCGCTTTTGCCTTACTACCTCCAAGTTTTGCATTTTTGCGACCATAAAAGTGTTGAAGCCGTAATGGTCCACCATTGCTTGAACCAGACATCCCCAATCATAAGTTATGTCCATCGGGAGGTGACTATACCACTCATTTATGGTGCTCCCCAGTGTAACAATGAATAGCTTGGCCATCACGTGGTTGCTTATTCACAAGGCCCTCATTACATTCTAACAATGTGCAAGATGTGCATGAGGGTCTATGGTGACCGTGTATTTCTTGAACTGGAGCATAGAAAAAGTTGGAGGCAAAGTGTCCTCATCTCTAGTTATAGAATGCATCAGAATTGCACCCACTTACCCCTATGCAATATACCCACCATGGGTAGCTAAGAACTGTTGCCATAGTTCAGCCATTCCTAGTTGTTGGAGGATATTGTTTGGGGTCCCTAAGAAACCACCATATAAGCATCCCTGGTTTGTACTGTCCCTAACCCTGCTTGGCCATCATGTGGTCACTTATTCTATAGCATATATCTCCATCAATAAAGAATTTACAATTGAAGAAAGAAAAATTACAACATTTGGAATAAAATAGAATAATAAAAATCCTAGATCCGCAAATGAAATCAAAAGAAGAAATAGCAGACAATGAGCACAGAATCAGCAGTTCTAGGAACTCAAAGGCTTACCCTTATAGAGCGAATCCATTACGAAAATATTCACTTGTCCCTAGGATGCAGTCCTCATTGTCTTTTAGTTTAGGTTGTTGAAAGTGTGATGTAAATCTCAAAAAATGCTTGCTTAATTCTTGAAATCAGTTCCAATTCGAAAAGCTATATTTTTCTCTGAAAATTTCTAGTCCTGAAATTCGAAAATTCCCCAAATATTTATAGGGAAAATCCTGAAAAATCCAAAAAAGGAAATAAAGTCCAATGAGGCTAGCCAGAAATTCTAGCTGGCCTCGCCAGAAAATTCAGGCGAGGCAGGTCACCGATTTCAGTATTCTACCATTTTTTTGTACTTTTTATGTATTTTTATATTTTTGTATTTATAATTAATTTTTTGAACTAAAAAAAATAATTAATTTTATTAAAAGTCCTTTTAAATATAGAGACAAGGAACACTCACATTTGAAGGTGTTTGGATAATCGAGAATTGTGTGATTCAAGGATAAAATCTCGAAAAGCCATCATCGTTGAACTCGCGAGCTGGTACAAAATGCCATGCTCACAATACTAAGGTCTAGGATGTTATGCTGAAGAAGGAGAAGGTGGAACCAACAATGTTTTTTACAAACATCCACAAAGAGGATGAAGATGGCTTTATGGTGAACTATGAAGGATTTAGTGAGGAAACCACAGATGATGTTCCTCTATCTTCTCAGCTGGAGCAAGTTTCTACTATTTCTACTCCATCAAGTCCAAAATCAAAAATAGGGGATCAAAGAGTTAGAGCCAACCCAGCAAAAACAAGGGTAAGGGATGCGCTTGCCCAACCTCAAGTCAAGGCTAAGAACAAATTAAAGCTGAACACTTGCACTCATAAAAGCTAAGGTGAAATAGAAAGAAGAAGAAGAAGCAGCATCAGCCTCCAAATCTTCGCTCCCTCCTCCTCCTCTAGATGTTGTGGAGAAAATTAAAAATATGTTTGATAGGGAGTTAGGTGAGGGGCTGCGTGAGAAAAAGAGGAAATTTGAAGAAATTAGAGAAGTTTTTATGCAGGAAAGCTCGAAGAAAGCCAAGGAGGGCTCCCCAACAATTAGTCCTGGAGCTACTAAGGAGGTGGAAATAATAATCTCTAAGACAAAGTGTGAGCATGGGATTTTGTAACAGCTCGCGCATTCAACGATGATAGCTTTTTGGGGATTTTATCCTTGAATCACACAATTTTCGAGTATCCTGATGCATCCGAATGGAAATCCTCCTCGTCTATAAATTCAAAATGATGTTTTCAATAAAATTATTCAATTTTATTCAGAAATTAATTGAAAAATATAAAATACAAAAAAACTTAAAACATTGCAGAAAATCAGACTCGGGGACCCACATCGCTAAAGGTTGGGCGAGGCAAACCTTGCCAAAAGGCTTCGGTGAGGTAAGCCTCACCAAAGTCCTTAGCGAGGCTGCCTCGCCAAGCTTTGGCGAAGCATATGCCTTGCCAAAGGGCTTGGAAAGGCTGCCTCACCAATCTTTGGTGAGGCTCTTGCCTCACTAAAGAGCTTGGCGAGGATGCCTCGTCAAAGTCACTGTGAGGGGCCTCGCCGGACTTTTCTTTTCCGGCGAGACCCCTCACCGGAAAAACTTGCCTTTTTTGGATTTTTAGGATTTCTACTATAAATACTCGGGTCTTTTTCGATAATCTAGATTCAGAAAAATTTACAGATAAAAATATAGCTTTCAGAATTGCTTCCAAGAATTAAGATGAATATTTTTTGACTTCCAACACAATTTTTTTACCTAAACTAAAGGACAAGGAGGATTTTCAAAGTTTGATCGGATATCTTTGAAGTGGATTCATTCTATAAGGGTAAGCCTCTAAGTTCCTAGAACTGCAATTTCCATGCTTTCGGTGTTCATTTTCTTCTTCTGATTTCACTTCTGAACCTAGGATTTTTATCATTTTTAATATTATTATTTTATGCAAGTGTTGTAATTCTTCTTCATCTATTTTTCTTTATTAAAGGAGATGTATATTAGAACACCCCCACGAAGGGAATAAAATATATTCCCGGATAATAGCCCTCATCAATTTACCATGCGAGCAATTTCATTAATTATAATGAGCAACCAACGTGTTAATTAAATGAATTGTTTTATTTAAATAACAAACACATTACCGTGATTGATTTTCATTTTTTAGGCCACACAGGCCTCACCAAATTCAAAATCAAACATATGTGATATCCCCTGTGCTAACCTTTGTAGATGCAGGTAGATTAGGATTAGATGTATGTTCAGGATTTTAATTTTCCTTCAGGTATCGCAATTTCAATTTTTTGGGAAATGTAATTAATAGGTTAGCGGGCAGTTGCATCCCTTGATTTTTGGAAGCCTTGTAATTTTTATTTTTGCATTTATTTTTGTATTTATTTACTGCTTTGTGGATGATTTATTATTCCACCTTGTGGATGGTTTATTATTTTGCAATACGTGAATCATGCATATAAAGTCTAAAAACGACCTAAGTGTGAATATGCACAATTACGAGAATATGGTTTTCTGTGGATGTAATATAATGTGATCCAATAAGAAATAAGCAACTTATCCCAGACTCTAATCTCTGTGTCTTAGTGGGCCATCCCCCGGAAGTTAAGCCTCACAAGATTCTAATTCCTAGAAAGAACTAATCCAGATGGTGACTCCACACTAAGAGACGGTTGATTCGGGTTCAAACCGATCTAAAATGTTTTCGCTTTCTCTTTCAACCTTTTTCTCTGGGTCCCCGACCCAACGCGCTTTTTACATAACACCCCGGTGAACCACACCTATAAACTCGCATGCTCTCGACCCACCGCTCCGTGTCGTCCGCTCATAATGGTGACTTGTTTTTATTCAAAGGTTTTAGATTTTGGATAAGTGCCGAAAATTATTGATCCCATTATTCCGTTTTCTCTTAATTTTGATATATTCATAATAACGCATTGTAGTAGAAGGGATTAGCCTATAAGTCTAAAGTACTTATTGCCACGAAACTTTCTCTTGTACTAATTAACCTCCCTGAGAAAAGATAGTACTTGAGCGGGTGGAGCACTTGTTTCCATATCGCATGTACCTCCATCGTTAGAACCTATTTGGGGAGAGGCTTGGAGTGTATTTCAATGCAATAAGAACCTTCTACATTAGTGATCCATTTATAAACCCTCATGCAAATAAGCTGTAGGCATTTTCCCTAGGGTGTTACCCAAACACACGATCATGCATTATATTTTCCTACAGGTGCACTCCTCAGTATCCTCGCAATACTAAGATGAACCAAACTTAGGATAGAGACTAACCAAAAACCATATGCACGGGAGTTGTATGGTTGGAAGAAAGATACTATGTGCTATGTGCTAAGTGTTTACCGCTTTCCCATTCGTCATGCATTATACAAATATGCCATGCTAACCATGAATCTTAGTGCAGACAATTGAACACACACACTCATGACATTGCTTTGATATCACTCATACTTAGGACTTAGCTGCCATTTGAGATCGTGTCACCTTAGGATATCCTAATACCATTTAGAATCATATCGCAGCACTTACCAATGTTTTAGCGTAATGTCCACATGACATCCAACTCCTAACCTAAATCATCCAATTGACCGCCCTTCTAGGGCAATTGTACATAATGAAAGCCTACCGTAGGTAGATAACCATATTAAAGGACATCCTAGTTGATGTCCTAACCTAGACTCATAGGAGGTAAAATTTACACCTAAAACCCTAATTTTTCACCTGAAATACTCATGCATCACTACATACCTTTTGTAATGATGTCAACTGACATCCAATACCTTACCCTAATGGGGCAAAATAACCAAAACATTCATCGATATGCTACATATGGTAGTTATTTACATACATTTCTTGATCACTTTTAGTTAGGGTATGTTACACTAGTCACCCGAACACCAAGAGAACTAACTTTAGTTCTCAAACCTTTGGCTTATCACCACACAAGTAATTAGCTCACTTTATTTCACACTATCCCCAAGATAGAGTATGAATCTCAAAACCAATGGAGGTTCATTTATCGCATGGACTAACGATTCTGCTCTTTTTATGTGTGATTTCCATCTCGCATCGTGGCACGCTAACCCTTTATCTAGAGTCATAACATTAAACATTTCATGCATCAATCACTTACCATGATTTTACATGCATTCCCGAACAATCTCTATGTGAATTCCAGAAGGCTTGGCACAGGGCTTCTCACCGGTTCATCCGCATCTCCCCAACCATGGCTCACTAAGAAGGAGTTCTGTAGACTGACTCTAGCTCAGATTTAGAACAAAACACTCCACATAGCTTCCATAACATGGCTCATCAATAAGAAGAGAATGTGACCAATGATCAGGCTCTCAGGGTACGACAGAACCCACAAGCTAACCAATCATCGGTGAGCGCTGAGATTGCTACTACAATGAATACCTTTGCCAATAGTGACCAATTTCTATCAATCCTCAATAGTCACATTAGAACTGGGTAGCCAGAGCAGAGGGTAAATGATGTAGTGCCAAATGTCGGTGGCACAATCCTACCAGGGGGACAGTCATCTTCCACTGATGTATTTCCAAGTTCTGCAGTAGTTGCCCTTGACTTCCATCAATTCAGTTATGGGCTGGGTCAGTCGCAAACAGTGTATGAGCCACAGGTGGGGGCTAGTTCTTCCTAGGGTAACCAGGGCATGCTTCATTTTCACCAAGAGCGATAGGGCCTTCAGAAATCAGGCCCTCTTCTAATTACATTCCCTTTATTAAAGGGGTGGCTCAGCCCACAGTACCCGACTTGGCAGACCTTCTCAGACATTTCAAGTTCAGGGGTAGTACTACCCAAGTTTGTAGTATGGGGACTTCTCGGAAACCCCAAATAGTATCCTTCAACAGCTTGGAATGGCTAAACTCTAGAGATAGTTTCTAGCCAGTCATGTGCAGGGGTAGAGGGGTGCGATCCCAGTGCAACCCACAGTTAGGGATGAGGATACTTTACCGTCGACCTTTGCTATGCCCTAGTTCAAAAAGTACATGGGCAATACAGATCCGTGCGCACATATCACCCATTATCAGAATATGATGAGGGCTTTAAGGATCAGTGATCGTATGATGGCCAAATAGTTCATAGTTACATTGGGAAACCCTGTAAATGAATGCTACAGTCATTTACCGATGGACATAGCCTATGACTGGGAACGTCTGTCCTAGGCAATGGTAGACAACTATGGGTTCAATACTCTGATAATCACTACTATGCAGAATCTAGAGGCGGTGAAGTTAAAATCGAGGGAGAGCTTCAAGCCTTATTTTGAGAGATGGATGGCTATGCAAGTGCGTTTATAGTATCACCTATCTTTACAAGAGAAGATCGTGAAGCTATTAGATGGTGCACTACCATCTTATCAAAAGAGGCTGAGATCTGAGACTTTCCATAGCTATCAAGAAGTTTTCATTTGAGTTGAGAAGATAGAACGCTATGATGCAATGAGGTAGAAGTAGGGCAACAAGTTGTTAAGCCCTATTACAGGAAGAATGATTCCAACTCAATGTAGGTGAAGGTGAAGAAACCGGTAGTACAATTGATGAAGGAAGAAAAGGTAGCCGCTATTAGGCTGCCAAAGGAAGAATATCATGGCATCTCACCATACATTGCTAATTTGGGATTCTTGTTCTCCAAGCTACGTGAACTTAATCAATTAGAGAGCTTAAAGAAGCATGTCCCTCCCAAGCTGGAAGAAAAGAACAATTACTGCCACTATCACGTGGTAACGGGACACTGCACAAATAACTGCAAGGAGCTCCTGAAAGCTATTCAGAAACTGGTGGCTGATAAGGTCATACATGAGCCTACACTCAATCCTAGGACAAAGAACAACCCTTTATCGAATTTTGAGGCGAGGGTAGGAATGATTAACTTAGGGCTAGAAGAGCGAAAGGTCCTAAGCTGCCTATCTGAAGGGCTTGGAGAATTTGTGATGATGGTTAGGATGGGAAGCAATCCTAATCGAATTTTGAAGATGCTGGAGGAAGAGTCTAACCATCAAGGGTACAGGGGTAAGATTAAAGCTGTTGAGATCAACCTTGCTGGGATGTCGGTATTTACTAGCCAGAAACCTACATCGCTTCGCGTAGGGAGGACAATGTTAGGAGAAGCACCAGCTGGCAAAGGAGAGGGGTATTTGATGGAGATTGAGTTAGGGATGGACTCTAATGATGTGATGGAGATGCTTGAATCTGAGTCAAGCAATCAAGTGATTAGAGAATGGGAAGAAGTCCCAAGGGCTAGTTTTAGCTTAGCTGGTATGTTTGTTATTAACGGGAATGACGCACCATCTTCCCAGTTGTCCAAGTTTTATATCCTGTGTCAAGCACAGGGCATTTCTCAAAATATGACAGCTACACTATTTTCGTGCTCACTAGCAGGAGTAGTAAGTTAGTGGTATGCAGTCAGTTGAGACCAAGAGTAATTGGAACTACATCTCTGCAGAGTTCCAGATGGAGTTCACATTTTTAGAACCTCCGAAATAAACCATGCAAGATCTACTTGCATGTTTACAGAGGGAAGGAGAATCACTCACCGGCTACCTAAAGTGATGGATGTTTATCTATCTAGTGCTAGTGCCAAGACCATCTGAGCCTTTTGCAGTATAATTGATAATAGGGGGATCTCAGGATTGGTATCGCTATCATTTGTCAAGACTGGCAGTTCCAAATTTTAATGAGCTATCTTTTCATGCTCATCATCTCGACAAGGAGATAATGATTAGACACCATAATGTCCATGCAGTAGGATTAGGAATGCTCACTGAATCTATGTTAGTGATGCTATCTTAGTCTAACCCGGTGGTGAATGTAGTGGTTGATGAAGATGAAGGCACCGAGGATGATCCTTTGGTAGAAGTCTTCTCAGCAGAGGGAGGAGAACCACAGAGGGATGCAATGAAGGTGGAATTCGAGAAAGCACTAATAAGGGTTCCCATCTATCTCAATGCATATGTCCCTAAGTTGAGAAGGAAAAGGAAACCCAAAGAAGGAACCTCGGTTGAGGGTGAGATCATTTCTGGTGGGAAGAAGCCCATAAGCTTGGATTCTTACAAGTTGAAGGGGTGACGTGGCTAAGAGGAGGATGGATATGACCAGTACCCTTGGGTCAATTCCAGGGAAACATGAGTGATGGAGAATGGAGTACTAAGGGTTACTCGGAGTAGTAGAGTTTTCAGAAGGGATGAGACTGTACAGCTCAATGATTCAAGGTTAGAGGAAATAGCGAGGGAACAGCTCGAGCCACCTCTCCCCCCAAAGGTGGATAAATACATGCTAGATATAAACCCTTTGATAAATTAGATGAAGGGAACTCATGCTAAATACAGTATCTGGAGGTTGCTTAAGACGTCGCAAAAGCATAGGATGGGTTTAATCAAGAGGTTGATGGAAATGCCTTCCATGCCTACAACCTCAATAATCGAGATGTGTGCTACCATCGAGGAAGGAATTTTCCCCCCTCAGATGCCATCCATAACTTTTGATCGGTTAAAATTGCCATAGGATCTGGGACTGCATAATTGGGCATTATTTATCAGGGTTCAAATTTTCGATCGCGCGATACCATCTGTAATGGTAGATGATGGCTCGGCTCTCAATCTCTATCCTCTTAAGGTCATACCTCACTTAGGGCTAAGGGAAAATATGCTCACCAAATCTGACACGATGATCCGAGCCTACAATGATTCAAAGAGGGGTGTAGTAGGCAGCTTTGAAGTAGAGGTCACCGCCAGAGGAGTGACCTCCAATGTGAAGTTTGTTGTGCTAGATATTCAAGTAACTTATTCATTGCTTCTAGGAAGGCCATGGATCCATGCAATAGGGGTAGTCCCTTCTACTCTGCACCAGAAGTTAAAGCTTATTCATAAAGGGAGGCTCGTGATGATCGAGGCTGATGAGGAATCAATGATGGTGGCTGCCGCATTTGAGGAGAGAACAATGCAAGGGCTGAGGGTCGTAAGGGCCACTGAAGAAAAGAAGAAGGGGCGTAGAACTCCGAAGGGATATCCCTTCTTCCTTGGGAGCTTGAGAACTCAAATGAAGAAGCAAGGTTTTATCCTTGGAAAAGGCTTAGGGAAATATCATCAGGGGATTATCAGGGCCATCGACCCTATTCTTGTCACACCTGGATTGGGTCTGGGTTTCACCCCTAGCATGAAAATGTACCAGTAGAAACGGCCCATGTTCTGTAACATTGTAAGCATCTACGAGGTGAAGGCACTAAGGCATACCTGGGAGAGCCAGAACCGATGATCCTGAATGGGGAGGAAGTCAAAGGACTCAAAATATTCAATGATGTGTTTGACTTCACAATCGACCAGCTGATTGAGTCCCCTGTTGATGCTGAACTGGAAGAGAAACTGACCCTGGTAATAACCCTGACTAAGGAATATGAAAAAGGGGGAATACTGGAAGACGCAATGGCAGCTTTCACCAAGGCTATTAACGAGCTGATGAAGAAAGGTGATGTGCAAGACCAAGATCTACCATGCACTATCAAGCTCCTCACCGAAAAGCTAAAGTAGACCACTCTGAGGCAGAACCTACCATTGATACACCTGCTACTGCAACAACTGAAGCCCCTCCACCTGTGGAGGAGGAAATTGATGGTGTAATAGTGAATATTTCTAATGACTTTGACAATTTTGCCTAAGAGGCTCATTCAGTGAAGTACGATAATTTTGCTTACTTGTTTGATGTTCTGCCTGATGGTGCCATGCATTCATATGATCATACACATAACGTCTTTAACATTCATGACACATTATTAAACGAAATTAACTTGGGTACAAATGAGTCACAAAAAATGGTGACAATTTCCAATGATTTGACTCCTGAAGAAAAAAGAGAGATCATGAATGTACTTAAATGTCATGTGGCAACATTTGCTTGGTCATATGAGAACATTTCTGGGGTGGACAGATAGATTGTGGAACACCATATCCCAACTGACCCTTGGATCAAGCCGGTAAAACAAAAACTACATTGCTTAAGGCCTGAATGGGTAGAAAAGGTCAAGGCTGAACTGGCAAAGCAGATTGAAGCTAAATTCTTAGAAGTGAATGAATACCCGATGTGGCTAGCCAACATTGTCCCAGTAGCAAAGAAAGATGGCAAGGTTAAAGTATGTGCGGACTTCAAGGATCTGAAAAAGGCCTACCCAAAGGATGATTTCCCCCTACCCCACATCGATGTACTAGTCGATAATGCAGCAAGGGTAGCCATGTATTCCTTCATGGATGGCTTCTCAGGCTATAACCAGATACTAATGGCTATAACTGATAAGATTAAGACAGCATTCATCACTAAATGGAGCACATACTACTACAAGGTAATGCCATTTGGTTTGAAAAATGCTGGCGCAACTTATCAGCGGGAAGTCACAACCCTCCTGCATGATATGATCCATAAGGAGGTGGAAGTTTATGTTGATGACATGCTTGTGAAGTTCAACACCAGAGTGGAGCATCCAGCTATCCTAGACAAGTTTCTCACCATAATCGAAACGTATAATCTATGCCTGAACCCAAAAAAGTGTGTATTGATAAGTGTATAATTACACTTAATATCATGTTAATTTTATACACTAAACAATATAGTTTAAGTCATTTTTATACTTTTTATAAAAGATTTCACGTGGTATGTAGTTGTTTTTTTATGCAAACGCAGATACTAGGTAAATCTTGGGAGTAAAATGTTCAAAAGTGGAATTTTATGAAAAAAGAGTGAAAGAGGTACAAAAAAGATGCATGGAACTTAAAGATTTGGCTTAGGATCGAAGCTGTCAAAGATCGATGAAGTTACAAGAAGAATTTTGAAGAAAAACTCAACTCACTATCACGATAATCATTCATGATCGTGACTTATTCTTCTTTAGAACACAAGTCTACCAATCAAAGATTCAAGGTCACGACATGTATATCGCGGTCACGATATGGACGGTTTTCTAGTTCTATCTTCTTAACTACCAACTACCAGATAAGCATGATCAACCACCATCAACTACCAACGATAAGACACCTATTAGAAGTCTACCAATCATGAGAAGGTGCCTATACATTGTGGATTAAATCAAAGCTTCTCAACCAATCACAATAAAGAGATGCAATCATTCACCAATGGACACGACTCTTCATTTAGATAGACGTAACCCTTCGAACTCTATAAATAGGGTTCCAATCTTCAAAAATTTTGTGCACCAAAGTGACACCAAAAGAGAGCAGAATATTAGAGTGCAATTATAGGGTTACATATAGTGTGTGTAGATAGAGAGTTTGCTACATTCATAAGCGTTAGCGAGAAAATTTTTAAGTGATTCGAATCCTTATTTCGATCACTAGATTCTCTACATTCTCGAGCGATTGTTGTATAAGTGTACTTGAAAATCACTTATCAATAAAATTTTTCATTCTTCAATATTCATTTGTTCAATATTCACAAAGAATAGCATCCTAGTGGAGGTTCTGTACGGGCCGAGATCGAACTCAAAGCAGACATGGGAATTGCGGGAATTGATGACTCCCATTAAAGAGTGGATACGGTTTGATCAACTTTAGCTTTCAATTGCATACCTTACAACTTTGCTTTCCTTTTTACTTATACTTTCTATTTCGAAGTTTATATATGTCTATGTGTTATAATGCGTATTTTGTGTTAAGTCTTTCATGTTAATCAAGTTATATGCGTTAGAGTTAATTTTAAGAGTAGTTTTGGGGTTAACAATATCGGGTATAGTCACTGGATCTGTGATATAACGCTGTTTAGTGAGCCAACATTTTTGGAATGGTAACTTGCTAAATGTGGCTATGTGACAGAGACACGTACTATGCATAGTATTGATATTGTCCAGATTTATATGATAGTCTTAATTCATTTGCACTAGATCTAGAAAAGTCATTTCATGTGTTGCTCTACGGCGAATAATTGAACATCTGAGTATTTAGAACCTAGTATATTAGATTAGTTTAGTCAATCGTAACATCTTTCTTGAACTTGCATGTTTTCTCTGCTTTCCTTATTCCATAGGGAAAATCTATATATTTAGATTCTCTAATCTTTCATACCTATATTTACTCATATCTCATTCTAACCCTCCTATCCAAACAAACTATACATTATTTTATTTTGTTTTTATCTTATCTTCCTTATTGATCTTTAGAACTAGCCCTTCCCTGTGGGATCGATATCTTTTAAAACTACGTCGCAACTGTATACTTACAGTTATCAACATTTTCTATTTGATAAGAGGTACTGACAACACCTATATTTTTCGTGAACAAGTTTTTGGTGCCGTTGATATAAAGCCGAATCTTGTGAACAAACTATTAAACTTATCAGTAGGAAAGTGGCGAATAAGTTTTTGGAGCCGTTGCCGGGGATAAGTCTTTCGGAACGAGTATAGCCAAAAACTCACGATCACTTTTCACCTTTTGCATGGTCCTGAAATCTCTAGAGAAAATATGCTTTGTTTCTTTGGGCCTTCCCTTCCTTAAAACCCATTTTAATTCAAGAAGCCCAGCCTGAAGAGCCGTATTTCGTTAACAATATGGTTGACATCATTAACGACATGGCCTCATGTCGTTAACGATATCGTAGTTGTAGCAGAAGCAAAATTGCACCTTCTGTAATTTTCAACCAAAAAGGAAATCTTTACCCACATGCTCGGATTTTCCTACAACATTACCTCCCACACCTTACCTAAGACACTTTCCATCCAACATGTGCATTTGGACTGACACAAGTCAAAAAGCAAAAAGTGAAAGTACGACCTAAGCTGGAAAGAGTTGACTTTGGATTGAAGAGAGTTGAATGTTACAGAGATGGGATGAGCTCATTCTCGTGCAAAAGAAAAGCAAGAAAGAGTGTTCTAAGATAAGTTTGAATTTTGAGTATTCTTGAGTGTTCTTGAGGTCTTGAACAATTTGGAAAACTAAGTTAAGGTATTTAGCTCATAGTGACTTATAATTCCAGGTTAGTGAGCGTAAGTTCATGGAAAGGGCATCAACTTGGGATATTTGAAGTTATTTAAGCAAACTTGAGGTTTAGTTATTCACTTAAGAAAATTTGAGTTGTGTAGGAAAGTTAAGCAAACATTGAGGTTTAGTATTTCCTTGATCACTTACACTAAGTCTTAACTCAATTGAACTTGGTATAGGTGCTTCTAGTGAGTATTTCCACCCATTTGGAAGGCTTACCTTTTCATTTTCTTTGCATCAAGTTAGCTAGTTTTTGTCATTTTCAAAGTCTAAACTTCAGAGAAGAAGGATTTCCACTTCCTTTCTTCTTCTTATAAAGACTTACATTCTAGGATTTTTATCTCCCTTCAAAGAGTAAGCTCTTACTCTTCAGTTAAACCATTTTCATCAACAAAATCGCAAATCGAACCAAAGAAACAAGGAGGAATTTTCGGAGATTTTCATGGACCTAGCAAGGCAGATTTACGGCTACGGGGTGAGCCTTTGAGTTTCCAGAGTCGTGTCTCACATGTTTATACTTGGTATATATGCTTGAGGTGTAAAATGCAAAATGTAAAAAATCTGTCTGATTTTATCACTGTAATGTCGTTAACGGCATTGCAATGCCGTTAAAACATTGCATTTTAGGCATAATGAGACATAATGTTCGAAAAATCTTCAAGTGTCATTTTATGTTTAAGAGAGTCAGTGGTGACTACTCAGACTTAAAATCTGAGTTTTTAGTAACATAAGATGTATATTTGAGAATTTTACGAACTCAAAATAGGTTTGAAAGATGTTCGAATAGTTAAGGTCAGTTCCCAATCACCGGGATAATATTTTACTAACTTTAACGATTTCCATTTCAGAACGGGTTTAACGACGCCCTTTTATTTGGTCATTCAGACTTAGATTTATTTTTCGCTAATATTATTATGAAGTGTGTTAAGAAACCCCGACGAAGGGAATCAAAGTTCCCAGATAACAGACCCAACAAATATTCACAGGTGGCATTTTCACTAATAAAATGACTAAATAAATTATTTGTATAAAATTAACCCCTTTTTTACATAAGAGTTTTAAATCCCTCAGTAATTTAAATTAGACTGCTCGGGTCCCGCAAAAGGTCAAAACGAACATATTTACAACTATTAGTGATGTGTGATATTTTGTGTTAATCCTTGTGGATGCAGGTGGACTAGGGTTAGATGAATGTTAGTATTTAATTTCCTTCGGGTATCACATTTAATTTTGAGATCAAATGTAATATTCATTAGATATCGATGTATTCTAAGCGATTGTATCCCTTAGATTCTGATGTATTTAGGTGATTTGTAATCCCCCATCCTAAATATGTAATTGATCCCCCATAGATTAGGCACATTTAATTTCCTACGTGTTTATATTTCGCAATTTATTTACCGCTTTATGCATGTGCGATAAATTAAAACATAAGTCGAAAACATTTAGTTTAGTTTGAATATTATAAACGTGGTTTCTAGCATAGTGTAATTTGACTCAAATGAAGACTAAGTAAGTAACTCATCTGAACTCGAATCTCTGTTCTAGGGTATGGATTAGGCAAACGGATCTAAGCTATACCAAATTTTCTCGAAAGAGCTGATCCGGGTGGCGACTCTGTAACATAGGCTAGAGATTTAGGTCTCGAGTCTTTAAACTTGAAATATATTTTCAACCATTGTTTTTTCGACACAAATAATTTTCTTCTTTTCAAAAAACCCCACGTTCCATCTCAAGGGACCGGTGCCTCGCGATGATCACGCAGGTCTGACATCGTCTGCTCTTACCAGTAATCATCTCCTTCTGCATCTTCAAACTTCTTGGGTTCAATCAATGAGATAAAAGATGGATGGCTCATTATCTTGCTGAGCTGGCCTCGCGTCATCACTATATTACGAACATCATCTACAATACTTTCAAGAGGGTGATTACAATGAGTTCTAATCTCTCTTGAAAGACTTGGATCTACCATGGGAATCTTTGCACTAGGTTGTTGAGGCTTAGGTTGATCTTCTGCTTCATTGAAGTTGATTGAGAGATCTTCATCAGCTTTAACTTCCTTAATTTCTAGCTCTTGTGCTAGGTTGGGAAGCATAGGGAGTGGCATGCTGAGTTAATTTCCTTGCTAGTTTACTCCTACATCTTCATCAGATTGTCGTCTATCTACATTGTTAGTTTCATCAAAATCTACATGCATAGACTCCTCTAATAAGCCGGTTCTCTTGACATATATTCTATATGCCCTGCTGTTAGTCGAGTAACTTAGAAAGATACCTTCATTAGCCTTTGGATCAAACTTACCTAGCTGCTCCTTGGTATTTAGAATGAAACACCTACAACTAAACGATCTAAGATTACCAATCTTAGGCTTTCTCCCTCGCCAAAGCTCATAGGGTGTCTTCTCAAGAATAGGGTGAATTAAAAACCAATTCAAGATATAACATGCTATGTTAACATATTCTCTCCAAAAGTACTTTGGTAGATTATTATCACTCAGCATGGATCGAGCCATTTAAACTATGATTCTATTCTTCCTTTCTACAACCTCATTTTATTAAGGAGTATAAGGAGTAGAAAAGTTGTGGTCAATACCATGCGCTAAATAGAATTCTTCGAAATGAAAGTTCTCGAATTCACGTCCATGATCACTTTGGATTCTACTGATTTTAGTTCCTTTTTCATTGATTATCCGATTACTAAGTTTGATAAAAGACTCAAAGGTTTCATCTTTACTACTCAGCAATACTACCCAAGTGAATCTCGTGAAGTCATCCACTACCATCAATGAGAATCTTTTTTCGCTCATGCTCATAGGTTGAATAGGACCAAATAGATCGAGGTGGATGAGATCCAATGGTCTCTTAGTTACCACGTTGTTTATAGACCTAAATGACTTTTTAACTTTCGTACCAAGATGAGAAAAGCCTATCTTTCTCAAAACTGATACAGGGTAAATCCACGACTAATTGCTTTTGGCTAATTTGGATAAAATGTTCTTATTTATATGACCCAACCTTGTGTTCCAAAGCCACAAATTATCATCCTTAGATACGAGACATACATTAGTGAAGCTTGGGGATAAATCGATCATATACACATTATTAATTCTAGGATCAAAGAGTATAGTCAGTCTTACTGTCAATAACTGAGTCACCTGTTGAGTCGAATGTAACCTTCCTGACTTTGTCACAAAGTAGGGCTACACTTAGCAAGTTGAACTTAAGTCCTTTGACCATAGACACCTCTTTGATTGAAGGAGAAACATCGACAGTGCAGCATCCAACAATCTTCCCTTTTGGTTATCTCCAAAGCTGACACTCCCATTTCTTTTATGCTCCAATGAGATGAACTGGCTTTCATCTCTTATCATATACCTAGAGCATCCTCTATCCAGATACCACATTCAAGTGTCATCATCGGATCTTAGGCTCACCTATAAAATAGTTTTCATTTCTTAGGTACCCATGCTTTCGATCTGGATCCTTCCTTGTTAATAATGCTTAGATTACTCCATTCATACTCGTCATAATAACCATTGTTATGCCTACACATTACTATGGTATGTCTAGCTTTCCCATAAAAGCCACTCATCAGTTTTGTTTTTAGGGTTGGCTCGTTTTCTTCTTTGTATATGAATTATTCCTCTTAAAATTCCGAGTTTGGTTACTCAAAGATGGACTGTTGGTTGGTGGAGGATCCCATTTCTTCTTTAAAGATGTTATCTCAGCAGTCAACTCATCTAATTGCTTAGTGAGCTTGATGTTTTGAAATTCATTATATTCAGCTTTTTCTTGAAGAAAGAGGATATCAAGAGATAGGGAAGCAATGTGTCTACCTGATCTTCACTTCTCCTCACTAGCTCTTTGATGATTTTACCAGACTTATTAGTCAGCTTCATCACATCAAAGAGTACCTGGGTGAAATAATCTGTTGATAAAGGGACTTCAGAATGTACCTCAGTTTGCAAATTCTTCCCTTTGTTTCACTCAGCTTCAGAGTCAGCATCGGATGAATTGCTCTTTGAATCAGATGCTGAGCTCTCACCCCTATCATTTCTCAATCAACATCAAGCAAATATTAGCGGAGTTTGTTGCTTCTTCATCTGATGATGTAGATTCCTCGTTCCCGCCCAAACTTCTTCTTGAATCTATCCTTTTTTTTATTTAGGACAGAACGATTAGATATGACCCTTCTCACCACAATCAAAACATTTGATTTCCTTGTTGTGTTCTTTCTTGGGTCCTTCCTCAACCCCACGCTAGTGCTGAGTTAGCTTGGTTTTGCTAGGAAACCTCTTCTTATTGAATTTCCCATCCTTCTTCATGAAGCACTTAAATTGCCTCGTGATAAGTGCCATCTTCTCATCTAAATCACTACTGGTTGATTCTTAAAATGAGTCAACCTTTAGGACAATGACTTCACCCTCTTTCTCCTTGCCTTTACTCCTTTTGGAGTCATCATTATATTTCCTCAAGGATAATTCTTGAGTCAGCAAGCTGCTTATCAGCTCATGGTAGCTTTAGGTCTTTAGATCATGACCTACCTCGATGGTGCTCTTCTTAGCATCCCACTCTACAGTGAGAACTCTAAGAATCATCTTCACCATCTCCTCTTCGGTGAATTCCTTGACCAATCTCTTTAGTTCATTAATGATATTAATGAACTTAGTATTCATAGATTGAATACCATCGCTGGTGCCCATCTGGAACAACTCATACTCGCGCACCCTTGACCTTGTCAGTCCCCTCATATGTGATCTCCAACTTCCTCCAAATTTCTTGCACCGTCTCTGATAAGTGTATAATTACACTTATTATCTTGATGTTTTTACTCATAAAACGATGTGGTTTAGAGTCATTTTATACTTCATATAAAAAATTTCAAGTGGTATGTAGTTGTTTTTTTATGCAAGTGTAGAAACTAGGTGAATCTTGGGAGTAAAATGATTAAAGATGGAATTCTATGTAAAAAGAGTGAAAAAGGTGCAAAAAGATACGTGGAACACAAGGATTTGGCTTAGGATCCAAGTTGTCGAAGATCGGTAAAGTTGCAAGAAGAATTTTGAAGAAAAACACAATTCACGGTCACGACTTGTTATTCTTCAAAACAGAAAGTTATCAACCATTAGTCACGATCGTGACATGTAATTCGCGATCGCGACTTGTGACGGTTATTGGTCAACTCTTCTCAACTATCAACCACCGGATAAGAACAATCAACCGCCATCAACCCCATCAACTACCAGACAAAAAGACACCTTTTGGAAGTCAACCAATCATGAAAAGGTGCCTTTCCATTATGGATAAAGATAAGACTTTGCATCCAATCATAATGAAGTGATGCAACTCTTCGCCAATGGACACGACTCTTTGTTTGGATAGACGCAACCCTTCATACCCTATAAATAAAGTTCAAAACCAACCAATTTCGTGGCATGGTGAATGTGAGTGTGGTGCATGGTGTGATATAGTTGATATGCATGTATAGATAGAGAGTGAAAATATATTGATTTCACTACGTTCAAAGTCTTAGCGAGAAAAATGTATAAGTGATTCGATTCTTATTTCGATCACTAGATTTCTCCACTTATTCGAGCGTTTGTTGTATGAGTGTAATTGCAAAGCACTTATCAATAAAAGTTTCTATTCTTCAACATTCATTTGTTCGATATTCACAAAGAATAGCATCCTAGCGGAGGTTCTATACGAGTCGAGACCGAATTCAAAGTAGATGCAGGAATTGTGAAAATTGACGACTCCCGTTAAAGAGTGGATACGGTTTGATCAACTTTAGCTTTCACTTGCATACCTTACAACTTTACTTTGTTTTCTACTTATACTTCCTATTTCAAAGTATATGATATGTCTATGTGTCATAACGAGTATTTCGTCTTACATCATTTATATGAATCAAGTTATATGCTTTTGAGTTAACTTTAAGAGTGATTTTGGGGTTAATAAGATTGTGTATAGTCACTGGATTTGTGATTGTAACGCTGTTTAGTAAGCCAACAGTTTTGGAGTGGTAACTTGCTAAATATGGCTATGTGAGAGCAACCCATACTAAGCATAGTATTATGGTTATCCAGGTTTTTATAAGTGTCATAATTCGTTTACCCTAGATTTAGAAAAGTTATTTTCATGTGTTGCTCTGCGATGAAATACAGAATATTTGGGCATCTAGAACCTAGTTTGTCAAAGTTATCCAGTGTAAGAAATCTTCTTGATGATTTTGCATGTTTTTTCTCTACTATACTTGTTCTTAGGGAATATCTATATAGTTTACATCTTCATTAATCTATTCATGCATCTATCTATTCATCAGTCCAACATCCAATCCACCCAAACCCTCCAATAACTAATTATCTTATTTCTTTTGTTCCGTATTTCTAGTTGGTCTTAAGAACCGAATTCATTTCCTGTGGGATCTATATCTTTTAAAACTACATCAAAATTGTATATTTTCCGTGGTCACCATTTTTCTATTTGATAAGCGATATTGACAACACCTGTTTACATTTTGAACTTTTATCTTATCAGTAGAAAAGTGGGGAACAAGGATTTTTGGCTTCATCACCGAATATAAGCCCATCTAAATTAGTATAGTCAAAACCTTGCAATCAGTCTCACAACTCGAGATCGTATTAAACTTTGTAAGATTTGGCACACAATGTAAGTAATTGATGGCTGTTGAATTCTCTTTGAGAAGCCTCGGGTCAGCATCATCATAATCCTTTGGGTCAACTACAACGCGTACCCCATCCCACACTATAGTGGGAATTCTGGGGCCTAATTCTATTGCTAGCCATGCTTGTGTGCTTTGGGATTGAATGAAGTTTTTCATGTGATTTTTCCAATACGTGTAGTGTTGGCCATCGAATATTGGAGGCCTAGTCACAAACGTTCCTTCTTTAAGGAGTGTTGTCTGCCTTAATCCGGAACTGAAACTGTTCTAAGCCATTCGGATCTTTAGCTCTTACATAGTGAGTCTGGAAGCTGAGCACTTGCTTTAATACCACTTGTTAGTCAGCTTTAGCTTAAATAATCGAGCAAAGGGGGGTGAATGCGATTACTTGGTTCTTTTTAGGATTAATAAAAATTGATTTCAAATTAAGTTTTTAGATGCATTCTGAGTAAAGTATATTGTGAGCAAGTCTAAAAACTATAAACTACTCAGCTTCGCTGATATACTTTATCTCCAATCTATGCTGAGTGTTCTACTCAGCTTGGATTGGTTTTTCAAGCGAAACTGATAAATTAGAGAGATGATGAATGAGCAACACATAATAAAGGCAATGCAAAGGTTTAAGAAAAATAACGCCAGAGATTTTATCCTGGTTCGGCCCCTAGCCTACCTCTAGTCCTCGGATTCCTTTCTGGGCTTTAATCCACAAGTGATTTCTTTCCTTCCTTAAGCGGAGAAACCTTTACAGCGAGTAGACCAAATTACAGAAAGTACATTTCTTTCTAGCTAACACTCAAACTCAGTTTAGATTCCATTCCTAAATTGACTCACAGATTTAATTGAAAGTTTACGAATGAAGGAGTTCAACTTATAAAGGTTGTCAAATCATTTTACAATGATAAAACTTAGGTTCTGTTCTTTTCAACTTATTCAACAACCCATTCAGTTCAGTTCAGTTCATATATATATATATATATATATATATATATATATATATATATATATATATATATATATATATATATATATATATCAATTTAT
>CATIWQ010437541.1:0-17194 GCA_949673415.1 Euphorbia schlechtendalii
ATGTTATGATAATACTTTTTGGATATCACTAGTACTTTATGGATGTTATAATTAGTACTTTTTGGATGTTGCTAGTCTTTGTTATTGAATTGTGAAACATGAATGTTATTTTATGAATTATATTTTTATTTAATATGATTGTAATAGTATGATATATATAAATGTATACACATGTAGAATAAAGTGTAGTATGTTGACTAATCATTAAAAGTGTTGGTAAAACAAAAAAGTGAACAATTTGAATATGTTGTTATTTACAAGAAAAAATGTTGGCTAAAAGAAAAAACGTTTTAATGAAAAGTGTTGGCATTTATAGCAAAAATGTCATCATATCAAGTGAAAGTGTTATTTCCATATGCATTTACCAACACCTAAAAAATGTCGTTAAAAGAAAATCAAATGTTACTATAGAGTTCTATGCCAACACATTTTACCATGTAGCAAAAAATGACCAAAAGTGTCGGTGTAGGGAGCTATAGCCACATTGCACTTCTCGACTCTTTTTTTTTTGGCAAAAGTGTAGGCATTGCTCCTAAGCTAACACATTTTTGCTTTTACACGATACTTTTTCAGTGTTGGCATATCCAATATATGGTGTAGTGCCCGCTATAGTCTAAGTAAAAGGAATCTCTATTATGACCGCGTCTCAAGTATCTCCGTGCGAATCTGCCAACGTCATCAAGGTCATCCAATGGGAAGACTCCATGTTGCAATATAGCACACCTCTCTCAAATCCAGATTTCTTGAAGATAAATGAGAATTTGTCAACGGAATTTTATTCACGACTCAACATTCAAATTCATATCTCTAAACATCTTGGAATCTGTCTCTAACGGGAAGATTCGAAAGATTAAAGAGATGAGAAATTGAAGATCAATGATCTTATAAAGTTTGTAACGGCTACTTCTTAGAGCTTCAAAGTATATATAGAAGACTAGAGCAGACATTCAAACTTGGTGAATCACCTTGAATTTCTTAAGAGTAAAAACTCTATGCAATTTTTCTCTGCTTTGAAAGAAATTCCATAGCAAACAATCAATAGCTTTATCAGTTTGTAATAGAGAGAAACTTAGATTAACATTGTAAGGATTCAACATTTTTATAAGTTGAATTCAGTTCACTTTATTGTTCAAAATCTGAGTGTCAGTTTGAGAAGGGTACTCAAACTGAGTTGAGCGGTAGTTAAAAAGGAAGGTACTTTTTGTAATTGTGTCTACCCACTGTAAAGGTTTCTCTGCTTGTTGAAAGAATGAATCACTAGTGGATTAAAGCTCAGAGACGGTATCTGGGGATTGGGGGTAGGTTAGGGGCCGAACCAGGATAAAATCTCAGGTGTAATCGTTCTAACTCTAAGCAATAAACTTTATCAGTGATATGCTCATTCATCTCTCTCATTTACATACTTGCTTGTTATCCAATCTGTGCTGAGTAAGTATTACTCATCTGAGGATTGAAGATAAATTGTGCCAGCAGAGCTAAGCAGTTTATACGTTTTTATATCGCACTCAGCACGCATACTCAACACAGATATAAAAACTGAACTTGGCAAATAAATTAGAAAATGCTTAAAAGTAATCAAGTTAAAGCATTCAGCCCCCCTCTGCTATTGTTATTAGCCTATTTATAGACCAACAACTTACAAACTTGAGGGACACGCTTTCTCAAGATTGGTGATGACTCTTATCATATAACATGAGTAAGAGGCTTTTAACCCCATTGGAAGGCTATTGAAAATCCTTAATTGGCTTAATGGTGTAAAAGCTAATAAATCTGAAATGTAATCTATGGACCATAATTTACTTAATAACTAGATTATTTCACCTTTAGGTGTTAAGGTGATAGAATGCATTTGGATTTTCAAGTAGTCATGTAATGATCCTTTTATGGATAGTGTGTGTATGTGATGTTAATCAGAATCATGGTCACATTTCAAAAATTGTATTGAGATAGTATAGTTATGATTAGGTTAATTGGAAGTAATTCACTAAAATTTAAGTGAATACTTTGCAATGCGAGCTTTAGGTAAAACCGTGACATTCTTTCGGGAATGCATATCTACATTGTTAGATCGGATCCAAGAGAATGACCTTTAGGATAGAATTCTATAAAGTTAGATTTGATCCAATCGGTTTATACCTAAAGACTAGATGTATTATAGTTTTGTTAAGATTGCTGAAAGCTATTATATGAGTTAAGAGCTTTATACACAATATTTTTGATTCTACAATAGAAACTAAGCACATAGTAGCATGTCATGCTACAATGGGAGATATTTAGGCTAGAAAGTTCATAAGTAAGTTAGGATGGGTGGATCCTAGACATACTTGATGTTTTTCCTTGACAAAACAAGGGTAAATGCACAAGCTAAAGAGACCCGGTCACAAAGTTCGAACATGTGTTTAGTATGTCATATGTCATTACATGCGGTTGACACAAGGATAATGTTGTTGATCGTCCAACCAAAAGTCCATCATGGATGGAGCTTAAGGTTAGGTCATATCTATAAAGATTAGGGAAATACGTACTGTGAACTAGTTCAAGTGGGAGATTTTTGGAATTGTTGATGTGCCCTAGTTCTAAGAGCATTGGTTCATACATTGTCAAATTATAAAGGTAATAATATATTGCATTTATATCTTGTGCTATAATATGAGTATTAGTATCCATTGATTGATAATCATAAATGTCCCAAGTTTGTTTTAATCATCGGAATGAATGAAACGAAAAGCTTGTACATTGGATGATCTATAGCAATGTAGTTACTATGTGACTTGGTAAAGTAGATCTTGAACATGGGCACCTATTGGAAACCGGGGCTGGACTGATCCACACAGAAAAGTCACATGATTATATGTCATAAACAATTTACTAAGTAGGTCTCAATTATCCTCGGACTTGATTTCAACTTATTACTGAGGTGGATTTGAGTATGCTGTAGTATATTACTAACAGGTCCTTAAATATTGGATTACAAGTACTGGTATGCCTGATATATTTCATGACCACATTAGCAATAGTGTTGAAGTGATAGGATTGTCATTTGATTTGATAAATCGAAATGAATCACTGGCCACTTGATGAATAAAAGTGATAAGGATGTGTGAGAGGACGATACGGAGCGGTGGGCCGAGAGCAAGGTAGGATGAGAGGCGCTGTCCATCAGGGCATTTGGAAATGGGATTGCACCGGATTGTGGCACCCGGGAAAATGGTTTTGAAGAGAGGGCAGAAAACGTTATTCAGATCGGTTTTAACCCGAATCCTTCTTCTCTTGGTGTGGAGTAGCCACCTGGATTAACTTTTTCCAAGAATTAGAGTCTTGTGAGGCTTAAAGTCCAGGGGATGGCCCAACAAGACACAGCGATTCGGGTTTGGGATAAGTTGCTTATTTCTTATTGGATCACATTAAATTAGATCTATAGAAAACCGTATTTCTTAGTTATGCATATTCGCACTTAAGTCGTTTTGAGGTTGAAATTGCATGTTTTATCGCACATGCGGAAAGTGATAAATCCATACATCAAGCATTAAGTAAATGCGAGAAGTAAATGCGGAAAAGTAAAGATTAAAGGTTATATAACCTCGAGGGATACAACCACCCGCCTAATCTATGAATTACAATTTTTGTAAAAATATATACAGTACCCGAAGGAAAATAAAACCTAGGCATACATCTAACCTACATCCACAAAGGTTAGCACGAGGTATAGCACATATGATCGATTTGATTTTAGTAAGGCCCATGTGGCCTAATTAAAACATCGAAGGTTTAAAGTTGTTAAATAAAAATGGTTCATTTTTATTTACACATATGTTGGTCATTTTATTAGTGAAAATGCTGCATGTGAATTTTATCGAGTCGGGTATCCGAGAACGGGGTTCTCTTCATGAGGGTAACCTAAATCAACATTTGGAAATAGAAATCTAGGCCGAATATGCATAACATAGCCACGGTTTGGGTTAACAACAATAGCAACGTCATTCATATCGTTACCAACTTCCTTGTGAAGGGTGATAACAATAAGAATGGCCTGAAGTGCTTCCATTGCTACTCCAAACCCTTAATTAAAAAATTAATACATAAATAAATCTTAAATAATTATAATTTAGAGGTTTGTTACCCCCAATGATGCATTTCCAAGTCAAGAAGGGTCTCAGCGGGTCGTTCTAGGCTTTAAATGATTCAAAACGGAGCAAAACTGGGTTCTGCCAAAGGAAACATCGGTACCGATGTTGGTACTAATGTTGTAATGTTGGTATCAATGTTGGTAAGGTCGGTACCAACCTCGATATTCCAGTCCTGCAGCAAGCACATGAAAAATAGCAGAAATGGCACAACAAAAATCTGAAAATTCAAACGATCATAACTTTTGCTATACTTAACCATTTTGAATGATCTTTATCATTTCGGAAATCTAAGGATGTGTAGAATATTTTTATGTAAAGAAAATACTCAAAAAATTTGAAATCATACTATAAATTTTGGAAAACAGATTGGTATGCAAAAATGGAGAAAAATCGAAAACAAAATGAAACATAAAAAAGAAAAGCATATAAATGTAAACATGAACTCTAAGAACTCACAGGCTTACCCCATAGTCATGAATCCACTTTGTTTCAGGCCCATGAAGTCCTCCAGGAAGCTCTCCTCGTTTCTTTTTGGTTGATTTTGGTTGTTGGTTGATGATTTTCCGAGAATCTTTGGAAGGGATCCATTCCTTACCAAAGTAGATATTTTAGAAGGTGTAGTAACCTTCAAGTGAGTGATAAAGATGTTGTAGACTCTCCATTCAAGTCTAAACATCAAGAATTTAATTTAACAAACTCAAAATTCCAAGTGTTGGGGGGTGAAAGTTTGGCATTTTTATTATGAACTCTTAAGAACACATCACTAATGCTCTCTCCCTTTTTCTTGTTTTTGATCTGAGTTTCTTCCACTCATCTCCCTCTCCCCAATTTCGTGTCTCCCCCTTTTTACTGAATGTGTCTCTTTTCCTTAAGAGCTCCATTCAATCCAAAAGTCAAAAAGCCTATCCTTAGGCTTTTTAGCCTTTTCCTCCCACTAAAGTCCCATCCAACATTGTGGAGGGCTAATTCCAGCCACTGCAACAGTGTTGAAAGTGACTAGTATTAATTATTAATGATTTGTTTAATAATTTTCAAAATTCTGTAATCTACTGATGCTGTCATTGCAACATTGGTATCGATGTCACTGGAATTTAGCGACATCGGTACCGATTTCATGACATCGGTACCAATGTTATGGCATTGGTATCGATATTAGTTACATCGATGATCGTGATTTTCGGTCTGCTTTTGGTTCAAATCGGGCCCGGTTACTAATGAGATGGCAATATTGGAGCAAATGTGGTAATGCCGATAATAAATAAAACATCTAAGGTTTCTAAAGAAATGAGGAATGTTTCTCCCGAGGACCTCTGAGACCCTGTCAAAGTGGAAGACTAGCAAAGGAAAATAAATTACAGCTTCATCATTGAACTCGAGAGTCAGGATTCAAATCCCGTGCTCACAAGCTGCCCCTCGTGGGATCACTGCTGATGTGATATCAGTATGATCCCACGATTGAAAGAGTAGTGGGGTTTAGAGATAATACCTGCCTAGTTGTGGTTGGCACTCTTTGGGGATGATGGCTGGAAGCTTTCATCTTGGCATGACGTTATCGGGGATTGGTCTCTCCATGCCCCTTGTGATTGCCCGTTTGGCAATGGTTACCCCTTGAAGGTTGACCTTCGGTTTATTGATACCGTTGGAACCGTTGGGGAGAGAACGTTGACCGTGTGTCTCCGTTCTTTTAGTTGAGGAACCATGTGTGCAGGCTGTGATAAGCCTACTGACGACGTGGATCGTAGGGAATCCGCTGACCATAAAAAGGCCAGGACAAGATGTGAACTATAGAAAGTTCATTTGATTGTAGAAAGTTAGAAAAGATGTGAATTATAGAAAGTTCACCGATTGTAGAAAGTCAGAAGATTACGAACTGTAGAAAGTTCGTTGACTGTAAAAAGTCAGAAAAGATGTGAACTGTAGAAAGTTCGTTTGATTGTAAAAAGTTGAAAATTTGTGAACTATAGAAAGTTCGTCAACTGTAGAAATTCAGAAGGAAAGAGGACTATAGAAGGTCTGTTGACTGTAAAAGGTTTGAAAAGGAATGAGGATTGTAGAAAATATATGATGGACTCCCCTTGTGAGTAATCCGTGAGTTATCTTTGACACTCGGAATTGTTGGGGAATGGATGAAAGTCGTGTGCTCCATGCCTCTGATGATATATCGGCTGTGGTAAGTCGTCATTGAAGTCCACTATGGGTGGTTGACCATTGCGGTCTGAATTATGTACCCCTTATCTCTGGGTTGATTGTGACCCTTGGAACTGCTGGGGAAAGGATGAAAACCATGTGCTCCATACCTTTGATGATATGTTGACTGCTGTGAGTCTGATATAGATGCCCCTTGTGGGTTGAAGGGATACCATGATAAATGTGGAAATTTGAGTTTGAGATTTTCGGGGATATCCCGATGACCGCTCTGTTATTTTGGGTAGCTTTTGTGATGGTGTAATGTTGCTTGAAGCAAGCCTGTTTAACAATAGTTTTCCCCTTGTTTTCGACTTTCCTCCTATTGCTATTGGTAAGGAAAGGTTTGAAAGGATAATGGACTGTAGAAAGTCCATTGACTATAATAAATCAAGAAAGATGTGAATCGTAGAAAGTTCATTCATTGGTCATGAAAAGGTGTGGACTGTAATAAATCCATTGACTGTAATAAGTCAGGGAATTGCGGACCGTAATAGGTTCATTAACTGTGATAAGTCAAGAAAGATGTGGACAGTAATAAGTCCATGAAAGATGCAGACTGTAATAGGTCAATTAACTATAATAAGTAAGGAAAGATGGGGGCCGTAATAGGTCCATGAAAGATGTGGACCGTAATAGGTCCATGAAAGATGCGGACCGTAATAGGTCCATTAACTGTAATAAGTCAGAAAGCTATGGACCGTAATAGGTCCATGAAAAATGCGAACCGTAATAAGTCCATTGACTGTAATAAGTCAAAAAGCTGTAGACCGTAATAGGTCCTTGAAAGATGTGGACCGTAATAGGTCCATGAAAGATGTAAACCGTAATAGGTCCATTGACTGTTATAAGTCAAGGAAATGCGGACCGTAATAGGTCAATGAAAAATGTGGATCGTAATAGGTCTGGTGACTATGGTTATTTGGGGAAATGTGGACCATAATAGGTCCATTGACTGAGATAAGTCGGAAAAAAGTGGACCGTAACAAGTCCATGAAATAAGCGGACTATAATAAGCCCAGGAAAGATGCGGACTATAATAGGTCCAGGAAAGATATAGACTGAAATAGGTCTAGGAAAGATGTAGACCGTAATAGGTCCATGAAAGGTAAGGACCGTAAAAGGTCCATGAAAGATGCGGACCGTAATGGGTCCATGAAAGATGCGGACTATAATAAGTCCAGGATAAATGCGGATTGCGATAAGTCTAGGAAAGATGTGGACTATAATAGGCCTAGGAAAGATGTGGACCATAATAGGTCCATGAAAGATGTGGACCGTAATAGGTCCAGGAAAGGTACGGACCGTAAAAGGTCCATGAAAGATGAGGACTGTAATGGGTCCATGAAAGATGCGGACTGTAACAAGTCCAGGATAAATGCGGACTGTGATAAGTCCAGGAAAGATGTTGACCATAATAGGCATAGGAAAGATGTGGACCGTAATAGGTCTATGAAACATGTGGATCGTAATAGGTCCAGGAAAGATGTGGACCGTAATAGGTCCATTAAAGGTACGGACCGTAAAAGGTTCATGAAAGATGCGAACTATAATAAGTCCAGGATAGATGCGGATCATAATGGGTCCATGAAAATGCGGACTGTAATAGTCCAGGACAAATGCGGACTGTGATAAGTCTAGGAAAGATGCGGACTGTAATAAGTCCAAGAAAGATGCGGACTTTAATAAGTCCATGAAAGATGTGGACTGTAATAGGTCCATGAAAGATGCAAAATGTAATAAGTCCAGGAAAGATGCGGACTATAATAGGTTCAGGAAAGATGTGGACCATAATAGGTCCAGGAAAGATGTGGACCGTAATAGGTCTAAGAAAGATGTGGACCATAATAGGTCCATGAAAGGTACGGATCGTAAAAGGTCCATGAAAGATGCAGACTGTAATAGGTCCATGAAAGATACGAACTGTAATAAGTCTAGGACAAATGCGGACTGTGATAAGTCCAGGAAAGATGTGGACAATAATAGGTCCAGGAAAGATGTAGACCGTAATAGGTCCATGAAAGATGTTTACCGTAATAGGTCCAGGAAAGATGTGGACCGTAATAGGTCTAGTGACTGTGGTTAGTCGGGGAAATATGGATCGTAATAGGTCCATTGACTATGATAAGTCAGAAAAATGTGGACCATAATAAGTCCATGAAATAAGCAGACTGTAAAAAGTCTAGGAAAGATGTGGATTGTAATAGGTCCAAGAAAGATGCAGACTGTAATAGGTCCAGGAAAGATGTGGACCGTAATAGGTCTACGAAAGGTACGGACCGTAAAAGGTCCATGAAAGATGCGAACCGTAATGGGTCCACTAAAGATACGAAATGTAATAAGTCCAGGATAAATGCGGACCGTAATAAGTCCAGGAAAGATGTGGATCGTAATAGGTCCATGAAAGATGTGGACCGTAATAGGTTCAGGAAAGATGTGGATCGTAATAGGTCCATGAAAGGTACGGACTGTAAAAGGTCCATGAAAGATGCGAACTGTAATAAGTCCAGGAAAGATGCGGACCGTAATGGGTCCATGAAAGATACGGACTGTAATAAGTCCAGGACAAATGCGAACTGTGATATGTCCATGAAAGATGCGGACTGTAATAAGTCCAGGAAAGATGCGGACCATAATAAGTCCATGTAAGATGCAGATTGTAATAGGTCCATGAAAGATGCGGACTGTGATAGGTCCATGAAAGATGTGGACCGTGATGGGTCCATTGAAAGATGCAGACTGTGATGGGTCCATTGAAAGATGCGAACCATAATGGGTCCATTGAAAGATTTGGACTGTAATAGGTTTATGAAAGATGTGGACCGTAATAGGTCCATGAAAGATGAGAACCGTAATAGATCCATTGAAAGATGCGAATCGTAATAGGTCCATGAAAGATGCAGACCATAATAGGTCCATTGACTGTAATAAGTTAAGGAAATGCGGATCGTAATAGGTCCATTGACTGTAATAAGTCAAAATGTTGTGGACTGTAATAGGTCCATGAAAATGCGGACCGTAATAGGTCCATTGACTATAATAAGTCAAGAGAATGAGGAACATTGAAAGTTCACCGATTGTAAATAGTCAGAGAAAATGTGGACCGTAATAGGTCCCTTGAATGTGGTAAGTCGGGGAAATGTGGACCGTAATAGGTCCGGAGAGTGCGGACTGTAATAGGTTCAGTAACAGTGGTAAGTCAAGGAAGTGTGGATCGTAATAGGTCCGATGACCGTAATAAGTCGGAGAGTGCGGACTATGATAGGTCCGGTGACTGTGGTAAGTTAGGGAATGTGGACTGTAATAGGTCCGGGGACTATGGTAAGTCAGAGAGTGCGGATTGTAATAGGTCCGGTGACTGTGGTAAGTCAGGGAAGTGTGGATGTAATAGGTCCCGTGACTGTGATAAGTCAGAGAGTGCGGACTGTAATAGGTCCGGTGACTGTGGTAAGTTAGGGAAGTGTAGACCGTAATAGGTCCGGTGACTGTGATAAGTCGAAGAGTACACACTGTAATAGGTCCGGTGACTATGGTAAGTCAGGGAATGTGGACCGTAATAGGTCCAGTGACTGTGATAAGTCGGGAAGTGTGAACCGTAATAGGTCCATTGACTGTGGTAAGTCAGGGAAATGTGGACCGTAATAGGTCTGGTGACTGTGATTAGTCAGGAAATGTGGACCGTAATAGGTCTATTGATTGTGATAAGTTAGAAAAATGTGGACCGTAATAGATCCGGTGACTGTGGTAAGTCAGGGAAATGTGGACCGTAATAGGTCCGATGACTGTGATTAGTCAGGAAAAGTGGACCGTAATAGGTCGATGAAAGATGCGGACCGTAATAGGTCCTTAAAAGATGCGGACCGTAATAGGTCCATGAAAAATGCGAAATCTACCCCTAGCCATGTTGCAAGGACTGTTGGATTTTCCTACAAAACAAGATTTACATGTGCAAATATGATATGTACATAGTAAAAATGCATGTGAATGCAACCTTCCCTTGACATTGCATAAGGTTGTCTAGCTGATGCCCCATAATGATAAGGCTACCTCGGTGGATGCAACCACTTGCCTAATCTATGAATTACAATTTTCGTAAAATTATATACAATACCCGAAGGAAAATAAATCCTAGGCATACATCTAACCTGCATCCACAAAGGTTAGCACGAGGTATAGCACATATGATCGATTTGATTTTAGTAAGGCCCGTGTGGCCTAATTAAAATATCGAAGGTTTAAAGTTGTTATTTTAAATAAAAATGGTTCATTTTTATTTACACGTATGCTGGTCATTTTATTAGTGAAAATGCTGCATGTGAATTTTGTCGGGTCGGGTATCCGAGAACGGGGTTCTCTTCGTGAGGGTAACCTAAATCAACATTTAGAAATGTAAATCTAGGCCAAACATGCATAACATAGCCAAGGTTTGGGTTACAAACGATAGCAACGTCATTCATATCGTTACCGACTTCCCTGTGAAGGGCGATAAAGATAAGAATGGCCCAAAGCGCTTCCATTGCTACTCCAAACCCTTAATTAACAAATTAATATGTTAATAAATCATAAATAAATCTTAAATAATTAAAATTTAGTGGTTTGTTACCCCCAATGATGCATTTCCAAGTCGAGAAGGGTCTCAGCGGGTCATTCCGGGCTTTAAACGATTCAAAACGGAGCAAAACTGAGCAAAATTGGGTTCTGCCAAAGGCAAAATCGGTACCGATGTTGGTAATGTCAGTACCAATGTTGTTACTGATGTTGGAATGTCGGTACTGATGTTGGTAAGGTCAGTACCGACCTCGATATTCCAAACCTGCAGAAAACACACGAAAAATAGAGGAAACGGCACAACAAAAATCCGAAACTTCAAACGATCATAACTTTTGATATACTTAACCGTTTTGAATGATCTTTATAATTACGGAAAGCTCAGGATGTGTAGAATACGTTTATGTAAAGAAAATACTTAAAAAGATTTGAAATCATACTGTAAATTCTAGAAAACAGATTGGTTCGCAAAAACGGAGAAAAACCGAAAACAAAATGAAACTTCAAAAAGAAAAGCATATAAATGTAAGCACGAACTCTAGGAACTCAGAGGCTTACCCTGAAGTCATGAATCCACTTTTTTTCAGGTCCATGAAGTCCTCTGGGAAGCTCTCCTCATTTCTTTTTGGTTGATTTTGGTTGTTGGTTGATGATTTTCCGAGAATCTTTGGAAGGGATCCATTCCTTGCCAAATTAGATGTTTTAGAAGGTGTAGTAACCTTCAAGTGAGTGATAAAGATGTTGTAGACTCTCCATTCAAGTCTAAACCTTAAGAATTTAATCTAACAAACTCGAAATTCCAAGTGTTGGGGGGGGGGTGAAAGTTTGGTATTTTGATTATGAACTCTCAAGAACACATCACTAATGCTCTCTCCCTTTTTCTTGTTTTTGATCTGAATTTCTTCCACTCATCTCCCTCTCCCCAATTTCGTGCCTCCCCCCTTTTTACTGAATGTGTCTCTTTTCCTTAAGAGCTCTATTCAATCCAAAAGTAAAAAAGCCTATCTTTAGGCTTTTTGGCATTGTCCTCCCACTAAAGTCCCATCCAACACTGTGGATGGCCAATTCCAGCCACTTCAATAGTGTAGAAAGTGACTGGTATTAATTATTAAAGATTTGTGTAATAATTTCCGAAATTCTGCAATCTGCTGATGCTGTCATTGCGACATCGGTACCGATGTCACTAGAATTTAGCGACATCGGTACCGATGTTTCCAATATCGGTACCGATTTCATGACATCGGTACCGATGTTGTGAAATCAGTACCGATGTCATGACATCGGTACTGATGTTTAACATCAGTATCGATGTTACGGCATTGGTATCGCTATTAGTTACATCGATGATCATGATTTTCGGTCTGATTTTGGTTCAAATCGGGCCCGGTTACTGATGAGATGGCAATACCGGCGCTAGTGTGGTAAAGCCGATAATAAAGAAAACATCTAAGGTTTCTAAAGAAATGAGGAATGTTTCTCCCGAGGACCTCCGAGACCCTGTCAAAGTGGAAGACTAGCAAAGGAAAATAAATTACAGCTTCGTCATTGAACTCGCGAGTGAGGATTAAAATCCCGTGCTCACATGATGTCTAATAAGTCATTGACTTATTTTATCATTTTATTCTAGATCAAGAAATACGATGAATTGCATAAGGGGTGACAAGCACCATGCCTCTTGTTCATCATATTAATGTTAGCTGGCAAAGGACTTTGTGAGATGAATATTGGGTTCAGTATCTTTAATAGACGACTGTATTCAGTCCCAATTGAGAGCTGTAATGGTTTGCTAGAATTCGCTTACAAACTATGGGTTAATCCCATTGTTAACATATGGACAGACCCAAATGATCATGCGCTTAGAATTACTGATCTGGGATTCCTTGTACATGCAATGTTACATGTCTTGATGAAAATTTAATTATTAATTAATTGACATGTAAAGTCAATGTAATTAAATAATATATATAACTCCAAGAAATTAATTTAGTTAATGGTATAATATAATTTATTTTATATTTTATATTAAATTAAATTAAGATGATTAAATTGTATTTACATGCGGTACTTATTTAATTGGTATGCTTCCGTTTGGTATGAGTGATATTCTCATTGGTCCAAACCTTTTACTCGATTGTATATAACTGTTTGTTATCCTTTGGAGTACAATTATTATTTATAGAATCAAAAGAGAGGTGGGTGTTTTGTAGGCAAGCGTTCGCATCAACCTAGTTGGGACGAGCACTCCGAAATTTTCACCCGCCTCAATCTTTTTCCAATGGAGGGACACAATGTTCCTCAAGAGATTTTTCAAAAAAAATTGAATAAATTTAATAATAAAGCATTGCATACTAAAATAATTAATCGACTAAGTTTAGTTAATTAAATCAATTGGTAGTATGATAATATATTTGATTAAATTGCAATCTTTATTTATCTATGGATAAATTTGTAAATTATGAAAGTTGACAATTAAATTTGTTTAAGGAATAAAATTATGAGGTTTGATCAATGTTATTTAAACCGGATTGGACCGTCCGGTTGAACAGGGAACCGGCAATGAATCCGGTCCGGTTGAATAAAATTAATGGGTCTATATAAAACCGTTCTAGACCGGTTTAGACCGAGAAAAACCAATGAACTGGTCAAACCCTGTTTTTTTATTATCATGAAAATTATTTAATTTTATAATTAATATTTAAAATTTTTTAAGTTAGAAAATCAATTATTTTAAATTATTACTTGTTTTATAAAATAGATTATATTAGTTTTTAAAATTTTTAATTGTTTTCCTAAAATCATTAACCGTATTAAATGTATCATGAGATATTTGATAAATTATATAGTTAAAATATTATTTAAAATTAGTAAGAGATAAAAAAAATATGCTATTAATTCCTTTTTATATTTATTTTTTAATGTCTTATAATTTTAGTTATTTATTTATTCATTTATTTATAATTTATACTTGATGATTAAAGAATGCATAATTTTATATATATTTATTTAAATATTTACATATAAAAATATAAATATCGGTTGAACCATGATTGAACCCGGTCAAACCTATAAAATCGTGAACCATTTACTTCACCGGTTCAACGTCCGGTCCGATTTCAATAACATTGGGTTTGATTATTAAACTTAAAATTTGTTGGAACGAATTCATAAATTAATTATATTGAAACTTAATTGACTAATTAGGGTATAGATATACAAAATAAACTAATTAATACCAATACAAATTATTAGAAACATGTGCAACCACAATAAAAATTGGGTTCTTGGAGTTTATCTTTTGTTCTTCGTCCATTCGGCTAGCATCGGTCCCGGTTCAATATGAGTTCAAGCACGTGATATTGGAGAGCTTCTACTTGAGAGTTTTAATGACATCTATCTTTTAAAGAAACTACCAAGTAAGTTTACATTTGATGTAAATAAATTTTTTTGAAACTCTATCAATAGTTCTTGAGAAGATCCTAATCGAATTCGAGAAAATTTTAACCAATAATTCCGCCTTCACGGTTATATTTTCAATGACAATTCCCTTCAATTGGTATCCGAGCCTAGTTCTATCAAGAAGATTGTTTAAGGCTTTTTTTTATTCATATGGGTTTTCTATCTAGATGGAAAAAGTTTTGAAATTGTTCTTGAAGTTTTGTGATTTTTACTCAAGTTAAGTAATTGACAATATTAATTTTATAAATTGATTGTTGTAATTAATCAATTTTTAATTTTGTCAAAAGATCAAGTTTCTTGATTTATGAAAGTTTCTTATTCGGTAGAAAAAGATTCAAAATCATTGTTTTAGGTTTTTAATATTTTTCCCAAAATAGTTAGTTTGATATTGATGATCATATTCTTGTTATTGTTGTATGCTTATTAGAGTTCAAATTAGTTTATGTTTATTAGTTTAATAATATAATTAAATATAATAAAATAAATGAATAAAATAAATTTTAAAAAAATAATTATTATTATATAAGCCAACAGAACTATAGGCGTGAGATAGGGTGATATAGGGTGTTGGCATTAGATGCCAACACCACCACAGTGACATCCTAATGTGGACAGTGAGGCTGTTCACAATTTGAACAGCTTGCTGTCCACGGGCAATGGGCCTGTTCACAGGCCCGCGGGTTCAAGGCATTCGAAATAATTTTTGAAAATTAGTTCGTTTTATTAAAACAATTGAACTGAACCATGTTTTAAAATTAATAGGTATTTTAAATTTGTCCTAGGTCAATAATTTAAAATGAATAGTTTAATAAAATCAACGTGTAAGTTATTTATTTCGGAATTGAATTCTAATGGCTCAAAATTATCCAAAGTCCGTTTTAAGAGTTTAAAACTGTTGAACCAAATTATATCAAAATAACATTTCCGTTATTTTGTTAATTCGGTGTTATAGATTCTAATATTTAAAATTGTAAATTTTATTTAATTAGAATAAAAGTTAAAGTTTTAACTTGTTGTATTAATATTTAATTAAATTAAATATTCTAAATGTGAAATTAGTCTAAATAGACCGTGGTACGGGATAAAATTGGGATGCTAAATTTTGTAATAGTGACGCCTTAATTCAAGTGGGAGCAAAATTGTATATTTTGCAAAAATGATCTTGACCATTGGGCCTTAATGGGGTTTAGTCACAATTGTCAAAATTAAGCGATTTCACTAAGTATCTCGGCTAAATATAATAGATGTAATTATAATTGCCATGATCAATGCATCATATTGGTATATATAAGTGTGACGGTACTATGTTTAAAATTCATATTTGAGAATTTTATAAGCCCAAATGTGATTTTTGGTTTAAATATTCAATATTTGCTAATACCCATAAAAATTCTAAATTGTGATTTTTTACATTGAACCTTATTTTACATTATAGAATATGGATACATAATATCTAAAATAATTACATAGACCCGATTCATTATATAAGCGGACTATACACAAATAATCTATTAGATATTTAGTCACTTAAAAGTGTTTCCTGGATTCACACCTATGCCATACATTGTAGCACAATGTGCAACATGCTCAGCAGGGCACATCGTGTTCTCAGTGGGCTGCCGAGGGTTAGGATAGTTAGTATAGCTTACATGTGGAATGACGGTCAACCGTAAATTAACCAAATAACCTTGGGGGTTTAAATATTCGTGAGCTCAGTTTGACAAATTGTAGCTTACTTTGCAAATGGTTATGAAAATTGAAAGACGACAACCGCGACTTGCTTTGGTACTCCATTTGTGTCTCGACATATGGCTTTGAATCATGGAATAAACTCTTAAAAATAGAACCGTGAAGATGATCACCTATTTTGAGGAATATCGTTTCTTGTTGAGCACGAAACGATGTCTATTGGAGACACTTTTGCTCTAATGTCCTTATTAAGATTGGTAACGGGGATTCGAACTTCATTCTAGCATGATAATTGGACATCAAACCAACTGCTTGCATCTCTTTTTCGGACCTCCTTGTGTTATGCAATATGAAAGTGTACTCGTAATGGCAGGCTGTGATAAGTGTATAATTACACTTATTATCATATTAATTTTATACACTAAACACTATAGTTAAAGTCATTTTTATACTTCATATAAAAGATTTCATGTGGTATGTAGTTGTTTTTTATGCAAATGCAGATACTAGGTAAATCTTGGGAGTAAAATGATCTAAAGTGGAATTCTATGAAAAAAGAGTGAAAAAGATGCAAAAAAATGTGTGGAACTTAAAGATTTGGCTTAGGATCGAAGCTATCAAAGATCGGTGAAGTTGCAAGGAGAATTCTGAAGAAAAATACAATTCACGGTCGCGACAATCATTCGCGGTCATGACTTGTTCTTCTTCAGAATAAAAGTCTACCAATCAAAGATTCACGGTCGTGACTTGTATATCGTGGTCGCGACTTGGACGGTTTATTGGTTTTATCTTCTTAACTACCAATGACAAGATAAGCATGATCAACCGCCATCAACTACCAATGAAAAGACACTTATCAAAAGTCAAACAATCATGAAAAGGTACCTATCCATTGCGGATTAGATTGAAGCTTCTCAACCAATCACAATGAAGTGATGCAATCATTCACCAATGGACGTGACTCTTTGTTTAGATAGATGCAACCATTCGAACTCTATAAATAGGTCTCCAAACCTTACAATTTCGTTGGAACCAACAAGAGGGAAAATATTAGAGTGCATGAGAGAGATATAGTTTGTGTATAGATAGAGAATTCGCTACGTTCATAAGTGTTAGCGAGAAAATGTTTAAGTGATTCGAATCTTTGTTTTGATCACTAGATTTCTCTATATTCTTGAGCGATTGTTGTA
>CATIWQ010437544.1:0-10515 GCA_949673415.1 Euphorbia schlechtendalii
AGTATTAATGTAATCATAATATAATAATATTTTTATTTATAATCATAGTATTAATTAATTAGAAAATGTGATATGGGATAATAAAATAAAAATATTTATTAATTAAAAAAATTATTACGTTTTTGTAATCCAATAATAAGTGATAATTTGAATTCAAACTACAATATGTTCTAATAATTAAAAGTAGTTCACGTGTAATTATAACAATAATTATATTGTTTGAATAATAAAATTTTAATTAAATAAATTTACGTATTATAACAATTTTATTATTAATGGTATTAAAATTTTTTTATTAATTATTTTATATTGGTAGTTATTAATAATATTATTTGTAATGATTATTAATAATTTATTTATTTTTATATTTACTGGGTTTTACTATTATTTTAATAATTAATATATTTATTATTAAGTTCAATTAAGTTCAGGTTCATTAAGTTCAGTTCAATTCAGTTCAGTTCAGGTCTATTAAGTTCAGTTCAGTTCAGTTCAGTTAAATTAAATTAAGTTAAGTCCAGTTCAGTTCAGGTTTCAGAAGTTGAAAAGAACAGATCCAAAGTTTATAAAATCTTAATGGTTTTTTTATAATTAAACACCATTTATTTTCATTTAAATAAATTTGTTAAAAGATCACTTGCATTTAAGAATCGAACTCAAATATTTAGCGAGGATTGTCATGGTTTTCTATGATTAATAATTTAATGCATACTACATAGTCAAAGAATACCAACAATTATGTAATCAAAATATGTTTTTACGTACATATAAACATGCGTTACCAAATGATTCACACATTGTAAATTACAGTTATTTACATTTCCGTCTACTAAATATTGTCGTTTTAACTAATTCATAATTTTTAAGATAACAATAAAGCGAATAAGGTGATTTACTAACTTACCCTTTCATAAATACTCTATTTTCAAGACTTTATTAATATGTTTAAATATTGATTCCTATAATTTTCTCATCTTGTTATTGAAGATTAAAATATGGTTATCTTGAAAGCTGAACAAATTAATAAGGGTAAAAATGAAAAATTTAGAGAAAAAATACATTGAAAATACAAAATTACAATAAAAAAAACATTAAAATTCTTTCAAAACGACAATATTTAGTAGAAGAAGTGAGTAATATTTTACGATATAATAAAGCATGGCAAAGAAGCTAATAACCAAAATTAAATACAAAAAAGTAAAAGTGGTAAAATAAAATAGAAATGAAATAGTGAGCATTTGGAAAAAATACGCCACAAAAGAAAGTTTGGTAATTATGGCGTCCAACCCCCGCATTTAAAACCAGTAGGTTCCCTCTCTTCTTCTCCATACTCATCCATAACCGTTACTCGCTAGAAATACAGTGAAGGAGAAGTCATTGAAGAGAAGCAAAGGATTTGGCTGAGCAATATGTCGCAACTGAAGAAGAAATTCCCCTCTATAACAACCTGCACCGGCTCCTCCTACGACTCAATTGCGGCTGATCTCGATGGAACTCTCCTCAAGTCCAGCAGCTCCTTTCCCTACTTCATGCTCGTCGCCGTAGAAGCCGGCAGTCTCCTCCGTGGCCTGGTGTTGCTTCTCTCACTGCCTTTAGTGATTATTTCCTATTTCTTCCTATCTGAAGCCCTTGGGATCCAAATCCTCATCTTCATCTCCTATGCCGGACTCAAGATCCGCGACATTGAGCTCGTTTCCCGCGCCGTTTTGCCTAGGTATATTCTTCTTTTAATTCTTTCTACTGGATCAAATATAGAATTGAAAGTAGCAATGTTTAATTTCTGTTAATCAATTTCGAGAGCGAGAGGTGATTTGTAAGCTGTAACCGTTTTTTAGATTCGCGTGATATCATTGAATTGTGCATCTGGCATGATGTGATTCGAAATTAGTATTGTTGTTTATTTTTGATCTGTAATGGTAGGTTTTATGCTGCGGATGTGAGGAAGGATAGCTATGAAGTGTTCGACAATTGCAAGAGGAAAGTGGTGGTGACGGCGAACCCGACGATTATGGTGGAGCCATTTGTGAAGGATTTCCTCGGCGGAGATAAAGTTTTAGGGACAGAGATTGAAGTAAACCCTAAGACTAAAAGAGCTACCGGGTTCGTTAAGAAGCCTGGTGTACTAGTCGGAAAATGGAAGAAGCTGGCCATTTTGAAAGAGTTCGGTGAGGAATCGCCGGATCTTGGCCTCGGAGACCGTACGACCGATCACGATTTCATGTCCATTTGTAAGGTGTGTGTGAAGACGCTTCCATTTATCCTGTTCATCAAAAGAACAATAAATAAATTAATTAGCTAATCCTATAAACACCGAGTTTAATTAGTTTAACAACTTATAAATATTTGAGGGTGGTAAATTGTCTTTTTCAGTCTATGCATATCATAATTAATAGGTTTTCTTGTGGTCAACCATATTACACTTGGAAAAATAGAAGAAACTATACAAAGCATCCAGTCATTTGAAATAAATGTCTTTAATATATATAAATGTGAAATAAACAATGTTCAATAAAAATTCTATAATAGGGTTCAAAATGATATAAATGGAATATGTCAAACTTTAGAGGTAAAAAAATTATATGGTTTCTATTATTTGATAGAGCGCATGATCTGATCCTTTCTTGCCTTAGCAGATGGATTTTTCCTTCTGTTTAGTAAAAACCTTTTTGGTGGATTTTTCATGGCTCAGTTTTGCAAATTATGGTATAATATACAAGCAACATACATACTAGTACAAAATGCAGTGTAAAACATTAAAACTAAACATAGTAACGTAACGACCAAAAGGCTGATGTTTGTTTATTGACTTTTAATCCCGTGGAACCAATGGTATTAATAATCCCCAACTGTCTCCCTGTGCCAGCTAAATAATTAGGTAGGGTTTTGGTGGTGGATTTCAGGATTTATTATCTCTACTTTTAATTTATTAGAACCCTAACCACACAAATTTATTTTCAATTATTCTTGAATATGGAAAATGCATTTAAAACCAAGGTGTCCGATTCACTCATATAATATATTTTCCATGGATTGAATTAAAATGGGTTTCTTAATATTGAACTCAATTAACCTTTAAAATAAAACTGTAAAACTGTAGGAGGGGTATATGGTTGACCGAGACAAATCAGCTTCGTTGGTACCAAGAGACGGGATGAAGAACCGGATCATCTTCCACGACGGCCGTTTTGTTCAGCGACCAGACCCATTGAACGCTCTGATGACTTTTCTATGGCTGCCATTTGGATTCATACTCTCCATCATTCGCGTATACTTCAATCTGCCTCTTCCAGAACGCATTGTGCGATACACATACGAGATGCTAGGCATTCACCTGGTAATCCGTGGGACCCCACCTCCAGCTCCCTCGCAGGGAACCCCAGGCAATCTCTATGTCTGCAATCACCGCACAGCTTTGGATCCAATTGTCATTGCAATTGCACTTGGTCGCAAAGTTTCATGTGTCACGTACAGCGTGAGCCGCCTTTCAAGGTTCTTGTCACCCATCCCAGCCATTGCTTTGACTCGTGATCGGGCAGCTGATGCTGCCCGAATCACCGAGCTTCTCCAGAAAGGGGATCTCGTTGTTTGTCCAGAAGGGACCACTTGCCGTGAAGAATTCTTGCTGAGATTCAGTGCATTGTTTGCTGAAATGAGTGACAGGATTGTGCCCGTGGCGATGAATTGCAAGCAAAATATGTTCTACGGTACAACCGTGAGAGGAGTCAAATTTTGGGACCCCTACTTCTTTTTCATGAACCCTAGGCCAACTTATGAGGTGACTTTCCTCGATCGGTTGCCTGATGAAATGACTGTTAAGAAAGGAGGGAAGTCGTCTATTGAGGTTGCTAATTATGTGCAGAAGGTGTTGGGTGATGCTCTAGGATTTGAATGCACTGGATTGACCAGGAAAGATAAGTATTTACTGCTTGGTGGGAATGATGGGAAGGTGGAATCAATGTATTCCAAAAAGAAATGACTAGTTTTTTGTGTTTGTGAAATTTGCTAAATAAGCATATTTTAGGGAAATGATCGAAATTTCTGTGTTGAACTTGGGTATGTTGATTTTGAGAACTAGAATTTATTGTGTTTGTTCAGAATGTACTATTTATGGAATGGGCCTTAGTTTTAATAAGGTTAATTTAATAGCCCTATCAGACAATTGAAAGATGTGAATCATGTGATTCACAAATCTTGCAAACAGGCTAGCTGCCTAGCTCCATCCGTTTCAAAGGCAAGCTCTATAGATTTTTTTCTCTAAATGTAGATTATTGATTGTTCCGGCAGTTGGAACTTAGTTATAAATTGGAAATTGATACCCAAAACACGGACAGTAGAAGGTGAAACTGGCGATGGTGGCTGGTGACCCTATTACTCCACTATATATGGCATTAATTGAAACTTTGGAGAATAAACAATTGGACTTCAAGTCTTCAATTTTTATTTTCTATTTTTTTTAGAAACTTGAGATTCAATACGATCTACATTCTTGCTCTATACTGAGAGTAGATCTGGGTGTGGGCCGAGCCGGTTTCGGGTCGGAGCTTATCGGGTCTAGCTAAAAAATGAATAGCCCAACCCATTAAAAATAAATCGGGTTCGGGCTAGATCTTTAATAAAATAATCAAAATCAAGCCCGGCCCGCGGACCTAACTATTAATTATTTCAAATAAAAAACTTAAAATTTATTATTAAAAAATAATTGTAAAAAAATAATTTCAAATATGTTTGTAGTATAAGTCACAAAATTGAGTTTAAATGTTAAACTTTAGCAAAAAATTGATATTTTTAACTATATAATTTTTTTTACTTTAATTGTATAAAATAAATATATATTTTTTAATATATTAATTATTATTTTGGGCTGGGGTTGGATTTTAATGTTAAAACTCGGGCTACTTTGGATTCGAACCGGGTCGGGCCTAATATTCAATTATCTTATCCAAGCTCATCCCATGAAAAACGAGCATAGACGAGTCCCGCGGGTCAACAAGCCCGTGACCAGGTCTAACTGAGAGAAAGGAAGATTGCAAAAATAGTTGTTTGTATATGGTTTAGTTATAAAAAAAAAGCACATATTTTAATTTGAAATTCAAATGATCAACACCATAACAATCACGATAAAATTAGCATTCCACTAAGATAAGTTATAACCACCATATCTACACCTATATGAATTAATTACAAGGTTAAAAATGTCTTGATTAATCACAACGTTGTGAAAAAATATAATTGGATGTAATTGATTGGTTTTATAATGATCTGATAATGGAGCTGGCCGATTCAATCACAAATAGTGATTTCGAAGAAAACCAATGAAACAATTTATACTTTGTTTCTTGTACGTATATAATTATTCTAGAAGTTTTCAAAAAAAAAAATATTATTATTCTAGAACAATTGGATTTTAAAAATACTTATCATGTAATTGCATTCAAAATTTATATGTAGTGATATATGATGAAGTTTTTAGATATTTAAAACGTGTTTTTAAAAGTTAATAATTTGCTAAATTTAACAGTTTCATTGATTTGATGCCGACAATTATAACAAATTACTAGCACAGTCATGTCACATTTGATTAACTACTTATAGTAATTATTTTATATGCACGTTGTATACTTGTTGTTCTTACATTAATGAAAAGAAAATTTCACATTTGGTTTCGGATGCGTTTCGAAATTGAAATCTTTAAATTTTTGAATTTCAATCTCAATGAATATATATTAATTTAATTTATACTAACATAATTTAAAATGATAGAATGTTTTCTAATACAATAATGAAATTAAATTAGAAACAATAAGAAAATGCCGATGACATCTTTGTCAGGCTCAGTCATCGAATATTCCAAATTTGATTTTCATCGGTATCTCTCGGTGACACTTTTTGCTCCTACCGGCCCCCATTTAATTTCCACAAGTAACCAGTCTGTTTTCACCAAAACCGACGCTTAGTAGGGGTATTTCTATAATTTCATGTCAAAATTTCACATGGATGATATGCCACGTGTCAAACGCTCGACCCCCTTTCTTGGTCACACGAACACCACTGGGATTTTTCCCGCTTTAGATAGAAATTCTTTTTCCTCTCTCGATTCACGAACCAGAGTGAGAGGAAAGCCATTCAGCGTCAGTCTCTGTGTTCTCTCAAATGGTATAATTAGTTATTAGCATCGATCTACTTGGATCATATGCAATGGCTATCGGCGGCTTGATTTCTAACCGGAATTTCGGTTCCTTTGTCGGCTCAGGTATGAATTTCTTTCAATAGTTTCAGGATTTCAATATGCGTTCGTTTTTTAAGAAATATTCTGTTCAGAAAACTAGAATTGGAAGCGGAAATTGATTAGCCGTTGAAGTAGTGGAAGAGGGCTTGCCAAAAGCACTTAACTAAAGAGAAGAAGCCATGCATAATTTATTTCTTTCTAAATTTGCTCTACCGTAAAGGAAGAAAAACTATTATCGGAACTGAATTTAGTTACTTTGAAGTGTTCGTCATTTGGTTCAATTTCTATAAGATATATGAGTTCAATAGCCATTTCTGTAGGTACTGGTACTTTCTTTAAATTTCATGTTGTTGCTACAATTTCTTAGTGAACGAAATGAAAGTAATGGGATTTTGCGGAACAGACAGTGGATTTGTTTTCCTTCTTTAATTTTCTTATTTTGGCTTTATGGAATTTCTTTTATCCTTCTCTTCCAATTCAGTTCAGAAGTAACGTAAAATTCAGTGTTACTTGAATCTGATTGGAGCATGGGAAAGCCAGCTCAGTCAATAGTTTAATGAACACCAAGGATTCCTTGCATGGCCCATAGTTTCTCTAACCACTGTATTTCTGTATTTAGTAATAAACTAGTTGCTTGCTAATAATTCCGTAATTTGTTTGACTGATTTTATCTTTGAAAGTTTTTACGGACTCCGTATAGTTTATATTCTTGGTGAATTGAGCAAAGAAATTATTTTTTGTTTGATGTTACAACTTACAAGACAGTCTTAAATCTTAGCAAAGACAATCTTTAGGATATATCTGCAATTTCTAATACGTGCTTGCTTCATTTATGATTTTAACAGGCATATTTTATCAAGCAGAACAACATAAAGGGGAAAGACATGGCATTTGTAATGCTGCAAGGTTTGCACGTGGGAGCATCTACTGTCGAAAACTTCATAGCCTAACAGACATTGCTTTTACTTCTGGATTTTCATGTTCGCCAGTTCTTCGAGTAAAAAATCATTCAAGTGACAAGAACTTGAAAACCTTAACAGCTTGTCCACGAAATAGAAGTGTAGGAAGATGCTATCGCTCTTCATATCCATCCGCTAGTAATTGTATCCAGCTGAGAAAAGGAACTCTCCAGTATTTTGAGAATGTTAAGGTCAAAAGAACTCGTGCTTACTATAAGTCAGAGGAGTATGACATTACAGAAGCTTCTGTGGACTCGTTCAAATTGACAGAGGGGTCAGGTGAAGCTGTACTTATAGAGGGAAATCCTGAAGAAACATCTACTTGGTGGGAGCAGTTTCCAAAGCGTTGGGTCATCGTACTACTCTGTTTCGGTGCATTTCTGTTGTGTAACATGGACCGGGTAAGTTCTATATAATTTGCCTATTTTTCAAGTCATAATGGTTTTAGTTTAGTTTGTGGGCATCATTTGTTCACATGCTTGACTATCCGGTATCCACTATACTTGCGTGGTTCTTCTTGGAAGGTTACATATCTGAAATTTTTGTTGTAATTGATTCAGATTTGATTATTTACAGGACCTCTCAGTCATGGTTCAGTTAAAATTCAAATTTGATAAGATAACTTACTCTTACTGGTCCTTGTAGGTAAATATGAGTATTGCAATCCTCCCAATGTCGCAAGAATTCAATTGGAACAGTGCAACTGTTGGTGTAATCCAGTCCTCATTTTTCTGGGGATATTTAATGACTCAGGTATGCTTTTGGATATCGGGAATATTATTTATTAGAAAAGGAGGACATTTGATCATTTCATGCTCTTCAGTTTTGAAGTAGCGTGCATTATTTTTTTTGAAGTGAATGTGTGAGCCATTTTATCTGTCAATCATCGGGGGGATATTTTTCCTCTCTTTAGCTACTTGCTGTAACCATAATTCTTCATTCTCTGGAAAATAGATTCTTGGAGGCATCTGGGCAGATAAATTTGGTGGAAAGCTGGTGTTGGGCTTTGGAGTGGTTTGGTGGTCACTAGCCACTATTTTAACCCCTATTGCTGCAAAAATTGGACTCCCTTTTCTGCTATTGATGCGTGCCTTTATGGGAATTGGCGAGGTTTGTTCTTTGATCATGATTTTTTGTGGAACGTTCTGTTTTAAAAGTCTCAAGATTTTTAGGTGCATTATTTCTAGTTAAACAGAAATCCGTGTCAAGTTGGTGACTACATACCATAAAAGAGAAATTATTAACTGGCTAAAATTCCCTAAACTGGCGCATGATTAAACTACTCCTGGAAAGTAAGATATTTGAAAGCTGCATTTGTATTTAACTGCAAATTTATCATTCATGTAGACTTAAATTTTCGAAGCTGTTCAAAAGTCCTTTTTGAATCCAATGATCCTGCACCCTGGATGAGTAGCATTTTCCTTTTGCATATGTAGAGAAGGAAAAGATGACTTTGGTCATTAATGTTGATATTCTTCGTGCACAGGGTGTTGCTATGCCTGCCATGAACAACATTCTTTCTAAGTGGATTCCAGTGTCAGAGAGAAGCAGATCACTCGCACTAGTTTACAGTGGCATGTATCTTGGTTCTGTTACAGGATTGGCCATCTCTCCTGTGTTAATTCAAAAATTTGGGTGGCCATCTGTTTTTTATGCATTTGGCTCCCTTGGAAGTATATGGTTTGCTTTATGGTTAAAAAAGGTGAGTTGCTGCTTCTTTTAGCTTTTTCTTAGAGCAAACTCTTAATGGAACACGTCCCTATTCTTAAAGGGCATATGAAATATTAGTAGCACAATTCAATTATTTTTTTTGTGTTGCACGATTTGATAGGTTCTATTTAATGAAATTTCTTCTGTAAATAAACTCTGAATCTGATCATGAGATCCATAAAGAAGGCTTTGTAGAAATACTTCTACTGAATTATTATGATATATTAACAAAAAAAAGGAGTGGTGACTGGAATTTATGGAAATTTTTGTTAACATTTTTTCTGGACTATTGGGTTCTCCCTAGGCGCACAGCACACCCGAGGAAGACCCGGAGCTCAGCACACAGGAAAAAGAACTTATCTTGGGCGGCAGCACATCAAAAGAAGCAGTTACTGTCATTCCCTGGAAATTAATATTATCAAAAGCACCTGTTTGGGCTCTCATCATTTCTCATTTCTGCCATAACTGGGGAACTTTTATTCTTCTAACGTGGATGCCTACATACTACAATCAGGTGGTTGAGATATTGCATGATTTCTGATATTTATTGATGAGTGTAATTTCAGCCATACGCTGATATTATGTTCCTACATTTTGCAGTAAAATATCTGTTACATCCATCTTATTCCCTCAAATTCTCTCTTGTCTTCACTTTAGATCAATGAGATTCTGAGTTTTTGTTGACCAAATTGTGATTCTTTTCGCATGCATCAAATTTCTGCTGGCATTGTTTTTCTAAGCAAATAAATATAAATTTGTGAATATCAATTTAATATCTTTTTAGTATGATCCCGTGTAATTTCTTTCTATTAACTTTTTAAATTCATTGTAATTTATGATAAGAAATCTATAAATGGTTTTTAAGCTAGATTCTTAAATGAAGATGAATTGATGATAGTACTAAATGCTAGTAAGTTGATCTCATTTTATGGTTTTAATCCTATAATATAATGTATTTAAATGTTCTTTTGTCAGGTATTGAAATTCAACCTCACTGAATCTGGGCTGCTCTGTGTCTTGCCATGGTTGACAATGGCTGTTTTTGCAAACATAGGAGGTTGGATTGCTGATACACTTGTGAGCAGAGGACTTTCTATAACTTCCGTTAGAAAGGCAAGGATTATATGCTTCTCTTACTCTTAGTTGTAGTAGTGATTTACTCTTTATTGAGCTTTTAAATTCCAATATGTATATATATATACACACACACATATATATTTTCATGACTGATCAGCTTACCCTAACCTGACTCTTAGTTTAATGGGCTGTAAGATTAGGGCCTTAGTTCAGGTGAAACAAACTAGATATTTTGTACACTGATATTGAGCCTTCAAATTCCAATATATATCGTCCTATTTTTACTACAATGACACTTTGCAATGATATAAGAATTTGATTTCTAAAAAGTGTGTTTTTTAATTACTTTTTATAGTAGCTGAAGAATCTAATGGCAGTATTTAAAAATGGGCTTTGCTTTAAACATAGTTGTTAGAGGCGCTAGGCGCTTCGAGGCGCTAGAGGGCTAACCTTGCCCGAAGGCGAGGCGAGAGGCGAGGCGAGCGCCTGAGGTACATCAGGCGCCAAAAATTTACAAAAAATATTTTTCTTACAAAGTGAAGT
>CATIWQ010437685.1:0-11109 GCA_949673415.1 Euphorbia schlechtendalii
ATCAAGATAATAAGTGTAATTATACACTTATCACACCCCCACACTTAAATTTGGCCTTGTCCTCAAGGTAAACACAACAGAAGTGTACAAAATAGTAATTCAAGTTCGTACCTCATTTGGCGAAAAGACTATCGTAGTGAGTACCACATTCCCACGTTGCATAAAGTTCAAGTAAAAGTTAAAAATTTCCCACAAATTAGTAATGTGCAATTTATATAGTCCAGTTGCATACCTTTACTCTTAATGGAGGGCCAACTGAAATGTCTCTTCATATAATCGTTATTGCTTGCTTGAATATTTTCTTCTCTCACGTATAGTATAAAGTATAAAGGACAAAGGAAACACGCTTTGAAAATATTGGTCTTAAGGCATTTTTAGGCAACCTAGGATGCTAAACACTCTTAGTGCTTGCATTTTATGCTCCGTACCACTCTCCCCTTTTTTTAGTGGTTGCATTTTATGCTCCATACCACTTTCTCTTCTTTTTTACTTTTAAGCATATGTTTTTGAAGTACAGATTTGTACTTTGCACCCATTTTTCATGCTATGCTACTTTTCTTTTTTTCACTCATTGAATGGTTACAGTTTCTACTCTGTACCATTTCTCACCTTTTGCATAACTCATTGGTGATCCTCTCTTTCTTTTTATTTTTTTTCTCTCAATACCCTTATCTTTTATTTATCACTTTCAAAGTATTATGGTTATAGTTTTCCTACACTTTAGACACACTCAATACTTATAAAACGTATTCGAGAATAGCATATAAAACTCATAGTAAGAACACTACTAGATATTACTCCACTTAAAACTTATCTGTAGCATTAAACTAAAACTATATAACTTATGATAATTCATGTTGCATTGAAATTATATCGAAACTTACTTGGAATGTTGCGATTGAATGTTACTATTCACCACTTTTCTACTAATAAGTTTAATAACGTTTTCGCAAAGATTTTGGCTATATATTAAGTGTGCTGAAATTTGTTCACGTAAAGTATAGGTGTTGTCAATACCACTTATCAAGATAGAAAAATGATGATAACTGCAAGTATACAGTTGTGATGTAGTTTTAAAAGATATCAATCCAACAAAGAAGGACCAGCTCTAAAGATCAACAAGAAAAATGGAATGAAGGAAATAAAATAAAATAATTTGAAGTTTTGGATAGGAGGATTAGAATAAAGAATGGATAGATATACGTATGGAAGATTAGAGAATCTAATATATAGATTTTGTTGCGAAATAAGTATAGCAAAGAAAACATGCAAGTTCAACGAAGTTATTACATTCACTAAACTAATCTAACATAATCTGTTATAGACACTCAGATGTTCAATGATTCACCACAAAGCAACACATTAAATGAATTTTCTAAATCTAGCGCAAACGAATCAAGACAATTATATAAACCTGGACAACAATATTACTATGCTTAGTATGGATCGCTCTCACATAACAACTTTGTGAGCGGGTGATACGGAGCGGTGGGCCGAGAGAGCACGGAGATGCGAGGCATGGTCTACCGGGGTGTTTATAAAAAAAGGTTCATCAGGTAGGGACCTGGAAAAAGTTTGAAAAGAGAAAGCGAAATACATTTTAGATCGGTTCGAACCCGAATTCACCGTCTCTTAGTGTGGAGTTGCCATCCAGATTAGCTCTTTCAAGGAATTAGAGTCTTGTAAGGCTTAATGTCTGGGGGATGACCCACTAAGACACAGAGATTCGGGTTTGAGATTATTTTTCATTGGATAAAATTATATTACATCTACAAAAAACTATATTCTCTTAATTGTTCACATTCGCACTTAGGTCATTTTTGGTTTTAAATGCATGATTCACGTATTGCAAAATAATAAACCATCCACACGGCGGAATAATAAATCATCCACAAAGCAGTAAATAAAGGCAGCAAATAAACGCGTAAAATAAAAATTACAAGGCTTCCAAAAATCAAGGGATGCAACCGCCCGCTAACCTATTAATTACATTTCCCAAAAAATTGAAATTGCAATACCCAAAGGAAAATTAAAATCCTAAAAATACATCTAATCCTAATCTACCTACATCCATAAAGGTTAACACAGGGGATATCACGTATGTTCGATTTTGAATTTGGCAAGGCCCGTGTGGCCTAAAAAATGAAAATTAATCTTGGTAATTTGTTTGTTATTTAAATAAAACAATTCATTTAATTAACACGTTGGTTGCTCATTTTAATTAATGAAATTGCTCGCATGGTAAATTGATGAGGGTTGTTATCCGGGAATATGTTTTATTCCCTTTGTGGGGGTGGTCTAACATACATCTCCTTTTAATAAAGAAAATAGATGAAGAAGAAGAATTACAACACTTGTATAAAATAAAAATATTAAAAACGATAAGAATCCTAGGTTTAGAAGTGAAATTAGAAGAAGAAGATAAACACCGAAAGTACAGAAATTGCAATTCTAGGAACTCAAAGGCTTACCCTTACTGAATGAATCCACTTAAAAGATATCCGATCAGGCATTGAAAATCCTCCTAGTCCCCTAGTTTAGGAAAAAAAATTTTGTTCGAAGTCCAAAAATATTCGTCTTAATTCTTGGAAGCAGTTGTGAAAGTTATATTTTTATCTGTAAATTTTTAGGGTCCCGATTATCGAAAAAGACCCAAGTATTTATAGGAGAAATCCTGAAAATCCAAAAAAGGTAAGTTTTTCCTATTAGGGGTCTCGCCGGAAAAAAATTTCCAGCGAGGCCCCTCACCGCGACTTTGGCGAGGTAAGAGCCTCGCCAAGCTCTTTGGCGAGGCTCCTATCTCACCAAAGCCTGGCGAGGTAGCCTCGCCAAGGACTTTGGCGAGGCTTACCTCACCAAAGCCTTTTGATAAGGTTTTGCCTCGCTCACCTTTGGCGATGTAGGCCCCGGATCCGATTTTCCACTATGTTTTATGTATTTTTTGTGTATTTTATATTTTTAATTAATTAAATAATTTTATTGAAAACATCATTTTTAATTTTGAGACGAGAAGGATTCCCATTCGGATGCGTCAGGAAACTCGAGAATTGTGTGATTCAAGGATAAAATCTCGAAAAAGCCATCATCATCGAACGCACGAGCTGGTACAAAATCCCGTGCTCACAGTTGCCCCTCGTGTGATAATTGCTGGTTGCATAACCAGTATTATCACACGAAAAGAGCAGAGGGATAAATAGAATACCTACATGATGTGGTTGGTGATTTCTTTTTCTCAATTGATGATAAAATAAGCCTTCCTTTCTGGCACTGTGTCTTCGTATGGTTTTTCATTTCTTTCTTCAGAATCCTTTAGGTAGTTGGTGCCCCTTGTGGGGGGTCTACCATTTCTTTCTGCGATGAACCTATTGTAGTCGGCAACCATTTCATTCTTCAGTTGATAAATGAGGTTGTTTCTCTCTTCAACTGTCGAGATAACCATTTCCTTCTTCGGTTAAGTTTTGAATTTTCTTAATAGGATATTGACTTGTTTCCTATAACAAATTAGAAAAAAGATAATGTTAATACGTTTTATGATGAATGTTTTAATTATTTGATTGAGTTTATGCGGAGCAAAACTTTTTTCCCCTTCAATCAAAAATTAAAACATTTGAGGAATAAATAAATTTAATGAGTTTGAGGAGTATTGGGGGTATCCCATGCATCGTTCTATAGTGTTAGGAGGCTTCCATTGTAAAATAATAAAATAAATAAATAGGTGGGGCCCACTTATTTTCTTTATAAATATGGCTCCACCTTCTTTATTCTTTCACTTTTCATAATCTTCCTCTCTCTCTCTAAACACTTTTGCTCTCCCTTCTCTCTAGCAATCATGTTGTCAAAGGTCGCTAGCAGGGCTCTCCGCTTCACCTCTAGCCTCACTCCCTAGCCTACTAGTGATCCTGGAGTATTTTCTGTCTATATTGATGCCGCATATGGTTTCGCAACGACCGACACTATGCTGGGGTTTACTATTACTTCCCCAATAGAGATGTTGGATCTTGATTTTCCAACTTATCCTCACCTTTCCCAGATCGAGGTATTTGCTAAAAACATTTTTATTTACCATTTTTTAATGTGATTTTATCCTATTTAGGAACTAGATTGGAACTAATCCTTGAACCATGTCACAGAATTTTAATCTAGAAAAATTAAAAAAAGGCAAATTTAGGTCCGTCGAAAAATTTTCAGGTGGGGACAAAAAGAAACCGGCAAGGGCCTGACCCTCGCCAAACTCTCTGGCGAGGGTCCTTAGGAGGCCCTCGTTAGACTCTCTGGCGAGGGCCCTCGCCAGAGAGTTTGGTGAGGGTCTCTTGGGACCCTCGCCAGACTCTCTGGCATGGGCCTCTTAGGCCCTTACCAGACTCTCTAGCAAGGGTTTGACCCTCGCCAGGGTATCTGGCGAGGGCCTTTTGGAGGCCCCGCCAAAGATGCCTGGCGCGGCCCCGAAGGCTCCTCGGATTTTTCCATCATCGTTGCTTAGGGCCCTGGTTGCTCACCTATTTTTTTATATGAAAAAATAATTAAAATATGGAGTCTAAACGTCTTTTGGATCCAAAAATTTTTGAAGGAAATATTTGTCTAAAAGATAATCAGACTCAAATTTTAAATTGTTTTAGACCCAAGAATATTTGAGGACTTTTTTGAAAAAAAAAGATTTGAAAATAATAAAGTTTGGGACCCAAACGTATTTTGGATCTAAATTATTGAACAAAAATATTTTGGTATTTTTCTCATCGTTTTTACGTTTAATTACAAAATGTGTATTATTTTATTTCATTTGCAGTCCCCCACGCTTCATCCCACGGGTGGATATACCACTATCTAGGCATGGTATCGTCACGCCTCTTCTCACCCTGAGCTTATTTAGGCCGTCGAGGCCACCGATTTTGGTCCTCTGGCGCGATCTTTATGGCCTACATTACTGCCATATACGACATTGGCTGCGCTTACTCAATGGTGGTGCAACATTCGCACACCTTTCATTTTCCGATCGGGGAGGTTACCATCACTCCTTCTGATATCATGGCGATCACTGGTCTATCGTGGACTGGTAATGTGATCCAGTTTGACACCTTTTTGGAGCAGTTCTTCAAGGTTCCCATCGCTTGTAATCACGTCAGAGACCTGCTCGGTGTTGACTCCAGAGGCTGGGCGTTGAGTTATAGCATGTTGTTTAGCTAATGGATGGGTCGACAGTCCATTTCCATGGCCGAGGTTCCTCTGTACGTCCGGTCATATTTTGCCACCTTGTTGAGTGTCACATTTTTCCCGGTCTAGAATTGCAAGATCAACTATGGGTTGATTGAGCTGCTAGCGGACTTGGACGGAGTTAGTAGCCTTAACTGGCCACGGACGATCCTAGCGTAGACTTATTTTGCACTTGACTTGGCTGTTCGGGGTCACTTACAGGCGCTGCATTGCTGCCCCATAGTTCTTCAAGTATTGTTTGTTTATTTTGTGAATTGTGTATGTTGGGTTTTTTGATTGATTAATCTTAATTAACCCCTTTATTTTTGTAGGCATGGGCCTTCTTTTATCAATTCCTTCTCACCCCACAGTTTGTTGATGCTTCGGAGGATGCTCCTTGTATGGCCCGGATCTGTTCATCTTTCAAGGTGCCTAAGATCCGTGAGTGGTACCTGGGTGAGCATATGTAGTTTTGGCGAACTAAGCCAGTGTCTGATAGGCGCATTCTGCCTACGCCTCCCACCAGACTATTTTGGGCACACTTGGTGATTACTGATCCCGAGAAGCGGGAGGTACTCTTCGAGGAGCATGGCGTGAGACTCTCAAGACATCGTGGTGACTACGAGTCTTTTATTCGGGAGAGGCTGATCCCGCTTCACCTGCCGACTCAGCTAGAGGAGGCGCGATCCTCTGTTCGAGTTAGGGGTCAGGGAGTTAATGGTGGTTCTAGTGCGGGTGCTAGCGGCACTGGTGTGGGGTGCCGGATATGAAATGTGTTAACTATTTTATCCATGTTGATCTGTTTTTGACTGTTTGTCTGTCTTTGTAGGAATTTTCTTGGAAGAGGGTTCGAGTGCCTGATTTGAATGCTACGATCGGGGGGCAAGCACATCTTCCTCCGGAATTGTTGAAGGGAGGTTCGCAATTCCCCTTGACTCTACCTTCTATTTGATGGGTTCCAAGGGGACCTTGCGGGAGGTGCCTATTCCCTCGAGCTACCACATGTTGGCCTATGATCCTTCCGACACTACTCATGTGAGTTTTAGATCAACAGTGATCTTTGGGGATGTCTTGACGTTCGTTTACTCACTCCTTTCCTTTTGCAGGTCGTACATTGAGGGATCTGATGCTTTCACAGGATGGTATTACATAGGTATGTCATTTTTCTCAACCTATCATATGCGATGCATGAAATGTCATGTTTTTATGTACATGGATGTGATTTTCATGACTTGTTTTATGACTGTAGGATATGGTGGCGAGAAGCGAGGAATTCGAGACACGCTACTAGGAGCTTGACAGTCACTTTCAATCATTGGATATTAACCATCAAAGTCTAGATGCTCGTTATCATGGCCTTGAGGTTAGTTACCAAGAGTTGGGAGACCGTTATCAGGGTTTGGAGGCTCAATACAAGAGTTTGGAAGCTATTCACCAGAGTTTGCAGGCTCAGTATCAGGAGTTGCTATGGTAGAATGCTGCAGCAGAGCAGGCTCGAGCAGGAGCGCGGGCATCCACCTCAGGCTTTCACCAGCCTCTTACATTTAACCTCGATTCCCTTCTTCATAACTCAGATGTTGGGCCAATCCTCTCTCTAGAATGGGATGCCTATTTTCTTAATGCTCCCCAGCCTCCTCTTGTGTCCGGTTCAGCGGATGGTGCTCCCGGGAGACTAGGTGCCGAGGATTTTGAGATATCCACCATGTTACCCAGAGATCCGGTGGGTAGAGATAACGCGTAAGCGGTGCATGCTTAGGAGTTCCTTTTTAGCTTTAGTTTTAGATTCCTTTTTTTTCGAACTAGACGTTTTAGATAGCTCGTCTTTGTAGAATCTTAAAAAAATTTTTGATTTATGAAAGAAAAGGGGATTTTGGCCCTTTGCAGTGCCGGGTCCTCACATGTGGTGTTTTATTTTATGAATATGCTTGCTTGTTTGTGAATGTTTTTCATATATGTATGAATGTTAATGCTAATGTATGTGGTTAATGTGCGTAGGCAACACCGGTCTTGAGGGATTTTCTTTAGCTCTCTTCCTTTCTAATGTTGACCTATAACCATCTTTCTCCGCACCATTCGGGGACCCGATTGGAGAAGGATTGAGCATTTTGGTCTGCGGGGTCTTCAATATCTTGCATCCAAGATTGTGAATATAGCTTTCATTTGTGCTACTTTGAAGTTATGGGATCTTGCTACTCATGTTTTTCGTTTTGCCGACTTCGAGCTTTGCTCCTTGGTTGAGGAGTTTCATACTATCCTGGGGCTCCCTTTTCCAAAAGAGTCGACGCCAATATCCCCCGAGAGACTATCTTCACCTTTCCTTCTTTCCAATTTGGAGGTGAAGATAAGCTGAGGGTTTATTTAACTTGGAGTTCAGTGGGTGCTTTTTGTTAGCCCCCTAATGTTGGTGGCTTCCGGGTTGAAGCTGTCCTTAGCTGGTGTGAGAATACACCCAACAATCATCTATCTTGGCCCTCGATGGTGACTCCACTTCTACTAGTGGAGTTTATTTGTGGGGTTGGAGCGATTGCGCCTTTCCGCTTGTTGTCGGTCATTGACCTACTCTCCACAAGCCTTTCTCCTACAGCTTTAGCCTTAGCTGAGAGTATGGTCCACTTAGATGCTACTTCGGTGAAACAGGATTTAGCAGGAGACCATTTTGCTTTACTAGAGGTAATTCTCTTTCCTCATCTCTTTCTTTCATGATTTTCGTTGTTTGTTTGAACAAATGGATTAACGTAGGTATGGAGGTTGGAGAAGCTTCGCTTGACTGCTGATCCACGCTTAAGGAAGGCTTGGTACCTCCTTTCACATTATGGTCCTAGATGCTTTACTAGGAAGGACCATCGTTTGCTGAGTGAAGGTTCTTGGGTTGAGATTCTAGGCTCCTACCATGCTTCTGAGATTCGTTGGCTCAGCCCTTGGTTGAAGATTCCGTTCATGGTAACTAACGTCCATGATTCTGGTGTTTTTCTGTTGGGGTTGTTTAGCATCACGTCTCATTCCCCTTCTCATCTATGCAGGTAGTACGGGCATCAGCAACGGGTTCTTAGGTCTCTATGTTCAACCCGTTTCCATGACTTTGGTCCTGACACACCTGATGCTATACGGAGGCTTTGGGAACGTACTCGAGTTGTTATATTAGATTACACTACCCCGGAGACCACAGACATTGACGAATTCTACCATGGATGGCTGGGTGAGATCAAGGTTCTCCTTGATGCTGATCAGCACTTTATAGTGTCTTATGAGTGGGAGAGGGATGCAGATGGTTTGGACCCCCTTCATCATACTTTGAGGAAGCGTGCATGGTGGAATGACTAGCACCCTTAGATCTTATTTGTTTCACCATTTGTTTTCTGACTTGTGTTTTGGGCTTATTCTTGGATTATGAAATTTTGTCAAATTTTATTTACTTGCGATATTCTGTATGCACACTATTCATATAAACATAAACATAAATCTTTGCAAACATAACACATTTCATTGAACGACTTTAAAAAGGGTACAAGTTTTCCAATGATTTGAGTCCCGCCACTAGTTAGTCTAGAGCAGGTTTTCTAACTCGCGATCGTTCTATTCCTCACCTTATCCTAATTTTTGCCTGAGCCACCCTTCACGGGTTTTCAACTCAGCGAACATTTCTGGCTTTTATACAAGAATGGTCCTAATTGTTGCCCAAATAGCCAAGTGCCATCTGGCGGACTGGTTTCTCTCTCTTTTTTGATGTACCGCTTTTGTAAATTTATTTCTTTTATTTTTACACTTGGTAGAACTTGAGCTTATCTTGATTGATTGGATTAACAAACTCATTTTCGTCCATGTCCATGATCTTGGCAGCTCCTTTACTTAAGATTTTCTTAATGACATAAGGACCTTCCCAGTTTGGGTAAAACTTTCCTCGTTGATCCACATTTGAGGGTCTCATTTGTTTCAGAACCAAGTCTCTTGCCTTTAACATGGCTTCTGGATCTAACTCGACTATTATATGCCCTAGCCATGTGTTGTTGGTACCTCTGCAAATGATCAAGCGCTTTTAGCCGCTATTCATCAATCATGTTCAACTGCTCAAATCTGGCCTTTGCCCATTCTGACTCCTCTAACCTCGCCTCTTGTGCTACTCGAAGCGATTTCACTTCCATTTCCACCGGTAAAACTGCTTCCATCCCATACACTAATGAGAAAGGGGTTTGATTGGTGGGAGTTTTGACTCTTGTTCTGTATCCCCATACTACGAATGGTAACTTATCAGCCTAGTCCCTATAGGTAACGACCATCTTGCTCAGGATTTTCTTAATCGCCTTGTTGGCTGCCTCTATTACCCCATTAGCCTATGGCTTGTATGGTGATGATCGGTGGTGCTCGATCCCATATTTCCGCCTTAGGTCACATGTGGCTCCTTGGAATTGAACCCCATTATCCGATACAATGTGATTTGGAATTCCATACAGGCGAATATATTCTTTTCTATGAACTTGGTCATCTTCTTAGCGATGATGTTGGTGTAAGATTCAGCTTCCACCCATTTTGAAAAGTACTCGACTGCTAATATAATGAATCGATGTCCATTAGTCAAGTTTGGCTGAATCTCGCCAATAATATCGATGCCCCACTGAGAATGGCCAAGGAGTAGATAAGCTATGGAGTTCGGATGGGGGTAGATGACTGATGTCACCGTAAATCTTGCACTCATGGTACTTTTGTACTTCCAATACGCAGTCTATGACCATTTTTTCCCAATAATATCCCTAGTGTTGCATTTTCTTAGCTAGTGCTATCCCATTCATCTGTGGACTACAATATCCCGCGTGCATTTATCTCATTACCAACAGTGCCTCCTATTCTGTGAGACATCGCAACAACATTCCTTTTGATGTTCATTTGAATAGGTCCCCTTCTACTAGACAGAATTGAGTCGTTAACCACCGTAATGATGTTCTTTCAGACTCTGTTGCATCTTCTGGGTATTCCCCGGTCTGTAAAAATTTGATAATGTCAAAGGACCAATTCCTGATATCTTGTTGATCCTCTATTTCCACTAGGCGACAGTAGACAAGTTTTTTGGCTGATTATAGTACAACAGGCTTGATTGACTATGTTCTAGGGCCTTCCCACATTGATGCTAGTGTAGTGAGTGCATCTGCCATTTGGTTTTCATCCCTAGGCACGTGTTTGAAGATGCATTTGGAAAATTTGTGTGAGATTTTCCATACCGCTTCCACATAAGGATGAAGTGATTCTTCTCTTATTTCCCTGGGTCTATCTTTGCGACGGCTTTCATTCGGTAAGATTGGATGTAATGACACAGCTTCTTTGTCAACCAAACCATCATTGTGCAGATTTTCTCTACTAAGGTGTAGCGTGACTCATACTCGAGTAATTTTTTGCTCAAGTAGTAGACTGCATGTTCACTGCTATCTTCGTGTTCTTGCACCAGCATGGCTCCAACTAATGATTCCTCAATTGCTAGATATAGGATCAGGGGTTTTCCAGGTTCTGGTTGGCGGAGGATGGGTGGGTTTAACAAGTATTGTTTGATTTTTTCAAACGCTACTTGGCACTGGTCATTCCAAACTACTAGTTGGTCCTTTCGTAGTAGTTTGAAGATTGGCTCACAAATGGTAGTGAGTCTGGCGATGAATCTGCTTACATACTGTAGAGATCCCAGGAAAGATTGGACTTCTTTCTCAGTTTTCGGCGCGGTCATATCCCTAATGGCTTTGCATTTATCAGGATCCATCTCAATTCCTTTTTGGTTGATTATATGCACTAGGAGTTTCCCTGATGTGACCCCAAATACACACTTTTTTTGGTTTAGGCATAGATTATACTTTTTGATTCTGGTGAGAAACTTATCTAGGACAGCTAGATGCTCCTCTCTGGTGTTGGACTTCACAAGCATGTCATCAACGTAAACTTCCACCT
>CATIWQ010437717.1:0-13970 GCA_949673415.1 Euphorbia schlechtendalii
TATATATATATATATATATATATATATATATGATTTTGTATAGTTAAATTTATGGTTGGAAAATATTTTTTTGAATTGTTAACAAACATCAGAAAATATTTTACAGTGATGTAGCCAAACGTAGGAAAATATTTCATTTTCCTGCATAATATTTTTCCTTATACAACATTTTCCCTTGCACAATATTTTCTTTCAAACAAACGGGGCCTAAAAGACTTCAATTTTTTTTCAAACTAAAAAAGTTATTCTGTGTAGTGTTTTCAAATATCGTCCATATTTTTTTGTTAATTATTGATTCCATGGTACTGATTTTATTGCTCACAGGTAGGCGATTGATTTATTTGATAAAGATAGAAAGAAAGTGTTATTGAAGGAGGGAGAAAGTAGAGAGACAAATTGTATTATCCAAAGAGAAAATAGGGAGATAATTTAGGAATTCAAGAGTTCAACAAACATTAATTTTTTTTGTCGGATTTGGATACTCATTTCTTAAATATCTTCGATTTGAACTCGAGTTTGTCAAAGTTCGAAATTTAATAGGTCGAGTCTAAGTTTTAAATAAATACTCGAACCCGGCCCGACGAATAATTTTATTTATTTATTATATATTTATGCATTGAATTTATAGTTATTTTAAGTAAATAATGTAATTACGTTTCAAATTTAATTATATTTTAGTTTATTAAAAAATATTTATAAATAAATATTCATGGGTTTGGGTCAGGTTTACGAATGACCTTATAAATCTAGTCCAAAGATAACCCAAACATGAAATTTTAAAGTATGGGATAGGCTCAGGCTTGAGTTAATGGTTTTAGTACAAACCCTACGAAACCCGACCTGAATCCGGCCTGGCCCTCCAACGAACAGGTCTAGACATTATTAACTAATTACTTCCTTATAAAAATTATCATCTGCCGTTGATTGATTTCAAAGGCCAAGATTACCCAAAAAATATCTTTTTATTATTCTAGCAATCGACAAAAATATCCATCCTGGTGGGAAACCGCAGCGGTTGAGACTGCAAGAGGCGGTTATTTACTGACCGTTTGAAATGATTCGAAATTTAGAGCAGTTACTTAAAACATCCCCCCACCTCAATTTATAATCAAACTTGTACAAATTTCCCATTGATGCTTCTTCATTCCATCATCAAAGCAATCATTGACTCTTCAACATGGAGCAAACAGGCGAAGAAACGGGAATCAAAATCTACACAACTTCCCCTACAATGGCCACTGACCAACCAACCCCTTTCTCTTCCTCCGACCCGCACCACAAAGAACCCGGCAAGAAAAGGCGAGCCGTGGCTAAGGGTGTCCAAAGCACTCTCTCCAAAACATCAATGCTCGTCAACTTCCTCCCGACAGGAACCCTTCTAACCTTCGAAATGATTCTCCCGACCATTCTCAAGAGTGGCGAATGCACTCATGTTGCTGTCCTCATGCTTCTTCTCCTTTTCGGCCTCTGCGCTGTCTCCTGCTTCTTCTTCCACTTTACCGACAGTTTCAAAGGTCCTGACGGGAAGGTTTACTACGGGTTTGTGACCCCGTATGGGTTGGCGGTTTTCAAGCCTGGACTTGCGGTTGAGATCCCGAGAGATGATAGGTATAAAGTGGGGTTCACTGATTTTGTTCATGCGTTGATGTCGGTTATGGTGTTTGTGGCGATTGCGTTTTCAGATCACAGGGTAACTCATTGCTTGTTCCCGAATCATGTCAAGGAGATGGAACAAGTGATGGACAGTTTCCCGATTATGGTTGGCGTCGTCTGCAGTGGTCTCTTTCTGGTTTTCCCTACTACTCGATATGGTATAGGTTGTATGTCTGCTTGACTTAAATCGCATATGTGAACTTTTTATGATTATGCACTTGTATTGTTTTCAATGTTGTATTCAGTTTGGTCTAAAATAAATAACATATGTAACTGTTTTCGTTCTGTTTTTTTGTGAATCTTTTTATCCGAAAATTCACACCCAACATAAGTTTTATAGACTGCGAATATAAAGGGCGTCAAATAATAGAGGCAAAGAATTGGACATACGAAAACACGTAAATCCTATCACTATTTACTAGACATAATCTATACAAAGCGCTATCTCCTCTTCGGTCACAATGATGTGATTCCTAATATACTATAATCACATATCGAAACACCTAGCCTAATGAAATTGGGCATCAGGCATCTCCAACGAACTGATTTGGCTTAATCCTAGTCAGGAAAATCTCCAAAACTGGTTCACAACATCAGACTACTTGGTTATGTGAGGCTTGCAATTTGTAAACGTGATTTGTCATTATTTATCAGCGTTCACCGCAGCATCTAGCACCTTCTCCATCTTGGAGCTTCTGCCACAAACAAAGCATCTCTCTAGGACCTTGATAGTGGGCAACTGTATAGCCATCTTTGCACCCTTCATTATGGATCTTTTCATCCCTCTCATACCTTACTTTTAATCCATCCTTTTGCATCTGTGATATCCAGATCCCCATTGCTACATCTTCTAGCTTGAAAATCTGCATCAGTTAAACAGTAAATTGAATAAGATAGGAGTGCCTGTCTCTAGTCAATAATTGAACGATATAGTAGTGCTATAGTTCTTATTGCAGAGACTTGCAAATCCAAACTAAAGAAATATATACCTTTAAACGACCTTCTTTATATCTCTTGTATACTTGCTTTGCTATGTCTTGAGAAACCACGTAGCCAGGACCATGTGCCCATGGGGGATATTTTTCTTCAGGCCACTCCTTTATACACAGAGATAATGAAGAGATGAAATAGGGTTACTTTGAGTTTATGTGAAAGTGTATTTAATTTCAGGGAAAAGAGAATTCCAAAAATTCAACTTGATTACTCAGTCAAATTTTGGTCAAGAAGTAGACTGCCAGTTGAAAATATAGAATTTCCAAGTTCTATGACATAAAGCAGCAAATTCATGTAAAAACATCTGATGAAAAACTCAACAAAAGCACATTAATGGATTTTTTTTTCACATTCTTGAGTGAAGGTACATTTCCAGTCGCTCTATCTGTAGCCTAATTTGTTTGTATTTGGCTCATCTCACGATTACACGAACAACTCCCATCCTTTAATGGTGAGTTGGTGACTATATACAGTGTATGATTAACTTTGTTTAAACAAAGGCACCATCGTAAAATGTGCTGATAAAGAATTATAAAGTTCGATTTGTTTATCTACAAATGAAATGAGGAACTGAAGAATTACCTCAAGACTAATGTACCATTTGCTATCAGTACTCCTATGAGGCTGGGAATCTGAATTTATGAGTCCATAAAGCAGGCCATGATTCACTTTGATCCGTTTTAAAGAAGCTAAAACTTCATCCACTCGAACAAATGCATCATCATCTGTCTTCATGACATATTTCGCTGAAGCAACCTCTGTCTGTGTGAGTGAAGAGAGGCAGTAAGATAATGCTTCAGCCATTTTTATGGCTTAGGATGAGAGAAGAATTTACCCCAAAGATGCAGATGGCTAAAGTCTTCCAGGTGATGAGATTATAATAGTCAACAAAAGGCATCAGCTGTATGTCTCCGTATGTTGACGCTTCATTCCAAAGTTCCTCATTAACTAATTGATTTTTGTGCTGCAATGCACCGAGAAAATGTCATTGACCCAGTAAATAGGATAGCATGATTATTTGAAGCTTTTTACATATTTAGCTGCGAATTCAAAAACACCAAAGAAGAACTAAGACTTTTATCTCATTTGGCATAACAGAATTTAAGACACAACCATGACAAGATGGTGCCTGTAACAACCAGATCCCTCCCCAACATACCACATTTAAAGGGAGAATTTCCTTGCCACCAAGTTCAGTATCAGAAAGCAGGAGGCATAAGTATCATGAACAATTTGAATAAAATGAGGGGAATAAATTGAAACTCACCAACCCAACAAAAAACCGCACAGCTACGGTCCCTGACCGAACAGCAGCATACTGCATCCAAGTTCTTCGAACAGCCATCCTGCGTTTAAAATTGTTGGCAGTGGAGAAAACGCCAATGAAGAGATGCGGTGGTTTCTTTGAAGAGAGAGGGACTGATTTGAGTTTCTCTAGGTCAATTGCATGTTCTGAATCCTCTGATGTTGGTAGACCACTAGCCACAACAGACATTACCTCCAAGTCTCCAGATATTCTAACTTCACTAACCAACCATGGCTCCAATGTCTAAAAAGACAAAGAAGAAAAAAACAATAAGTTCTTAGAGCCTGACTTCTATTCCAGTACAAGTGGAAAAATAACAAAGGCAAGAAAATACTTCGCGATATGCAAAAGAAGTAATGTGCTTTCCATCAATGGTAGTCTGAATTCCCTCGGTTCCTACTCGAAGTGTTGCAACAGACAAATAACCTTGTTTGAAAGGAAAATATCTTTTGTTAATGGATCCTTCCTGAGCCATCGAAGACCTTCTTGAACCTCCAGAATGGAGGCTAGCCACCTGAGTATCATTTCCACCCACTATCTTGTTACACTGATCCAACTCATCCACTGGCAATTAAAAACATAAAGTTATTGCTGTTTATTTTAAGTAAATATTTAAATTATAAAAGAAGCCCTGTTGCAAGCAAAAAATATTAGAAAACAATGCCGATCAGAAAAAGTCAGCGATCTGCAAAAACCTATAACGGTTTTTATAACTAGGTATGAAGAAATATCCATTCAATATTCATAAAATCATATTACAAGCAATATATTCCACAAAAACAAATTTTGCAGCTCTACCTTTTTTTATCTTTTCAGGAGTAGGGGAAGGGCAACGCTCCTCTTCACCCCAATCATGAGCTGCAGTCCAGGTGTTTTGAACTATTACTGGATCTTCAGTTACTTTATCTCCATGAAGCCTAATGTTGTAATGCAAAACAATGGGTGGATCAGGCTCCCCAGGCAATGCTTCCCCGGTCAGATCGATACGGAAATTTCCAAGAAGACCATCTGGAATACCAATAATTGTTATTGAAGAACCCTGGGTTAGACCACAGGGAAGCCGCAACTTGAGACCTTCATTCTTATGCACAGTGGTATTTATTTTGTTAATAAAGTGAGGACATTGCTTCTCTTTTCCACTCTTCTTAGAACTTTCATTAGTATAACCATTTCTTTCCTCTGCAATTGAACCCATAAGGCTATTCCATGCACTTGCAGCCTCCTTAATAGCTTCTACTCCATTGGGCAAAAGCTGAGCTTGATCAATTAAATGTTCTAGCAGATTCCAAGTGCGCAAAGATGTTTGTTCTTCATTGGAAAAATTCCTCTGGGCAAACAAACTGAAAACTACAGTTTCAGTTGAAATTACTTGTGCTGAATTCTCTGGAATTTTTATTACAGGAGGAGCAGTAGCTTGCACCCATTCAAGAGGGTTAGTAGCATTGGACAAGGCATTCAACAGATAACCTTCTCCTATAGGATTTCTCATTAGACCATACCTCAGAATCAGCAACATAAACATGGATGCAATCAGAACACCCCCGTACCATTTCTTCATTATGCTGACTATACAAATGCATAAAAATTAGAACCCTATTCCTATTCTTATTGAAGGATATTATAATAACCTCTAATCAGTATCCTCACGTGAATGGAAGAATATCTCTTATTAAGCAGAAAATTAGTAGGATAGCATGCTAAATAAAAAATAGAAAAAGGATAATATCTTCAGAAAGATAAGAACCGGAGCAGAGACGAAAAATGTAGAATAATGAGATCCTCTTAATCTCAGTCAAATATCTGAAAAACCTAACTACGAGGTTCTGGCAGTAGACTTCTGCAAAAAAAATAACTGATCAAGTACTCAGTAATCAGTGCAACTCTTCTGAATTACTTTCTGAAACATCCCTTGACAAAGTGATAAGCTAAACCAAGGCTTCAAATTCTTTAAGTATGAACACACTTAAACTCTTCCAGTAAAACAGTCTGGAACCCTGCATGTGAATAGCTATTGATCAATCACATGGTTCCATCATTGATTTATGAAACATATATCTAAATATAGATACCACAACCTGTGGTAAAAAGATGTAATATAAAGCTAACAGGTAAGGACACTAAAAATTTAACGCTTCCATCGCCAATTCTTCCATTAAGTGAAAGGCTTCTAATGCGCAAGATTAGCATCAAATCTAAAGTAACAAAAAGACAAACTTAAAAGAGTTTTTTGTGTCACAGCAATGATAATTGAACTATTTCTGTAAACAGCATCAATCAAATGACAAGACAGGAATCACAATTTGTCACCAACTGAAGCTCCACCTCTCACTATTTTCCTTTTATACTGACAAACACCATTCTACTAAAAAATAGCATAACCAGATAAGTCTGGGCAGTAAATGCCTCGCCGATTAAGTTGCTTACTGGACAATTTAGAGTAAGAAGTTATTCCCCTTTTCAATGTGTAGTATTCTCATCTATGATTGAGCGAGAAAGCTATATAAAAATTTTATGATTACTTCATCAATTAAAACATTTAGCGGCAAACACATATACAAGTTTTTCAAGCGGGTAGAAGGTAGATTACCAAAAGCAATCTGGTCTGCTATACCATAAACAGCTCCTCATTATAAAATTATAAAGATAGAATAAAATTATAAAAAAAATACAAAGGAATGCACCTCTAATCTTTTAAAATATGCATAGAGCTCCGGACTTTCCATGCTTCAAACTGCTCAATCGTGAGCAGTAAAATAAGACTTCGAACTTAGTTATAAAAAAATACACCTCATTTCCTATTCCTTTAATGTATTTTAATTCATTGATTACTTTTAGTTGCGTAATAATCTAGAGATGAAGAAACTTCAAAATTCCATCGTTAATCTTTGACCAAAACGAGTCCAGTTGTCACCGTTGACACGGTAAATAAATTGACTAATTTAAAAAAAATAGGAATTTCAAATATCCTAGTTATAACTAGAAACAGGAAGAAATGTGAAGCAAGGTTGAATTTGATAGATTCAGAGAAAACAATAAGAAAATTAAATCAAACATAAATTTTACTCATTCAAGCTCTCAACAAAAGCACCTAGTCAATGCAGTAAACCAAAAATAAAAAATAAAAAAATAAACAATGGTGTTCATATTTTAATAGAAGTCAATTTTCTGGCAAACCAAACATAACATTTTCAAATAAATAAAGAAAAATCATGAAACAGATCGGAAGCAGAATACCAGCAAATTCAAACTCATTCCAACAATTGGACAAACAGAAGTAAGAAACGGAAGTTGTGAGCTAAATAAACTGAAAGAGAAAACGAAAGAGAGAAGAGCACTAGGAAACAGTAGAGCGAGAGGAAGAAGTAAAGAAACCTTACTGTACTCGGAATCCGGAGGCAGACAATGAGAAAATGAGAGAAATCACGGCGAACAACAGTTAATTGTGGATCTGTAAGATGAGAGGAGAGAAATTGAATTTGAGTAAAGATCGGTGAGAAAATGAAACATCAACAGTCTCCTTGCTTGAGGATGAGACTAGTAAACTCCGTAGCAATTAAATACAAACGATAAATAAAACAGAAAATTGAAAATTAGGTGCGGTGTTTGTTTGACTCGGTCCGTTTTCTTTTCCATTTTCTTTGTCAGTAATCAATGTCTGGGTAATTTACTCTAAAAGCCGTTTAACATTTTCCGTCAAATTTGTTTGTAAAAAAGGACGCATATACGTGGCAGTGTATTACAGGTTAGCCTGTTAAATTATTTGCCGTTTACCGCGGCATCGATTTCTTCTCTTTTTTCTTTTTCTTTTCCTGTCTCACAGATTTCTTTTAAACTATTTTAATAAATAAATTGTAAAAGTTATTGGTAATACCGTAATTCTAATAGATAAATCGTGAATATGAATTGATTTATAAAATTAATATAACTACTCAGATTCATTATTTTAAATTTTAAATAACAGGCAATCAACAATGGCAAACTATCAGGATACTTTTTTATGAAACTATCAGGATACTTTCAAAATGGAGTTGTTGACACTGGGTCAATTGTGCTTAAACTAGGCCATCTGAATTATTTTTCTTTTGATTCTCATTTATAATTATATGAAATGTAAAAATTTGAAAATAACAGACTAGTAATTCCAACTAAGAGCTAGTTTGGCAATAGACCTGTTCGTGGGCCGGGTTACCCGCCCAGTCCGGCCAGAGCCCGCTTCAACGAGCCAAGCTTGGACATTTATTTTTTTCAAACACCCGGCCCAAGCCCTAGCCCATCAAAGCCCGAAATTTTATGTATCGGGCTTGGTTTTTATATAAATACCTAAGCCCGGCCCAACGAATAATTTTATTTATTTTATTATATATTTATACATTAAATTTATAATTATTTTAAAATTTTATATTTTATACTTTTAATTTTATATACTTGATTGTAATAAATTTTACCAAGTATTAAAGATTTTAAGTAAACAATGCGATTATATTTAAAATTTAAGTATATTTTGATTTATTTTATATTTTTTTTATTTATTTAATAAAAAAGTTTATATGAAAAAAATTATTCGCGAGCCCAGGCCCGGACCGGGCTTGGGAATTACCTTATAAACCCGGCTCAATCTCGGCCCGAGCCTGAAATTCTAAAATATGGGTTTGGACCGGGCTTGGGTTAGTATTTTTATTAAAAAACCCGCCAAGCTCGACCCAAACCAGGCCCGGCCCGGCCCGCCCCGACGAATAGGTCTATTTGGCAAACGGTACTAAAATAGATAGGTTAGTTGTATACAGTATAGTAATGTAGACATTTTTTCTATAATGAGTAGCTCCAACTAAATTAGGCCAGTTGTAAACAGAGGATTTATGACTTATTAAGATAACCTTTGATTTACAAGAATGGCAAGTCCATTAATTTATCATTTCACCTTCAATTTTCAACCAAACTATTTTTTATAATCCTTTCTCACATGCTGTATTTAATGCAATAATATAAGTACATTTTTTTGCTGACATAAAATTGTTTAATTTATAAACTAAATAACAAATGTAATGAAAATAGTTTTATTTATATCATTTTCTTTGTTTCATAAAATGTTAATTTAGATTCTATTGGTTCATGGTTGTTGAGAGAGCTTTTTTTACTGATTAGTTAAGTGTTTGTTTTGAAATTATTCATTATCTTGACATGTTCCTTTTTCCCATGAATTTAGCTCCAGTTTTTTTTATGCATTTGGCTTGAATATTGGTGTTCCTTTTTCCCATGAATTTAGCTCTAGTTTTTTTTTATGCATTTGGCTTGAATATTGGTGTTTTGGTGGTATAGAAAATGAATTTAATAAAATGATAATGTGAGAATGAAAAAGACAACACAGCAAACATGTAATCATTAATAAATAACATCTTCTTTTTATTTTTTTAAAAAGATGTAATCTTCACATTCAAGTTAACTCGCCATTCGAATTTTAATATTAAAAGATTAATGTTTAATTAAGAATTAACTCATTATAAGAAAGAAATTATTAATCACCGTTATAACAAATTAAACACTAATTGAAACTCCTATACTCCAATTGTATAGGCGTTTATAATACAGGTTCTTTAACATCATAAAACTGGAAAGTTTTTATATATTGAGCCGTTAAACTAATAATGTAAGCTTTTTATGTTTATAAATGTTTCTGTCTCCTTTGGTCACATAAAAAAACCTTCAATGAAAATGCTATATTGGCACCTAAACTTGATTATAAAGGAAAATAATTCTACAAATCAAATTAAGGGACAAAAAATAACCTATATCTGAAAAATGGCAATTAACTTGCAGAACAAAACCAACCATGAATCCAAAAAAGGTAGTTCATATCTCTTATTATAAAAAAACTCCTAAAAGTCTCAAGGGCAATTTGTGTATATGTTCTTTAGAACAAGTTTTTTTTCCAAAAGCCCGTACTGATACATATTGGTTTTGAACCACAAAAAAAGGGGTGCCCAATATATAATCAATCTCAAACCAACCGTCTATTATTCAGGGCTTAAGAATTAAGCAAAACTGGTACTTTTTTTTTCTTTTCTGCTACGTCTTCAAAACCCTGCCTACTACAAAAGCTACAGACTAGGGGGAAACACTATAAATGATACCCAACATTTAACATGGGTAACTTGAACTATAATACTTAGTTTTCCAAAGATCAATTAATCTATCTTTTCGCCTACCTAAACCGAAAATGCCAGAAAAGGCCTGGCATATCAATTCAGTACCTAACCAATGCATTTGTTAAAACTAACAAATTGCTACTGAGAGCTTTCTTCATTTCTTAGCTGTTTCTTCATTTTTTGTTTCTGATATGCTGCAGGCTTCATCAGATTTAGTTGTTTCAACATGTTTTTGCTCATTACTGTCAGCTTCTTTTGATACATTGTCACCTGAATGCTTCTTCGTTGCAACCGCAATTTCTTTAACAGTTTCCTCCAATTTTTCTAGTCTCACTTTCACTTCTAAAATCTTTTGATCTGCCCTGGCTTTTTCCTCTTCTATAGCCTTTAGTTCCATCTCTTTTGCTTTCTCCTCATCTGCCTTCTTTTTTCTCTCAAGCTCCTGAGACAAATCGATTGGGTCATCAAAGATGCATCATTTGGATCTTAAATAAACAAATCTTGACTAATATGGCCATGAAATTAAATTTTGGCTTAAATTAAGATATTACAAGCAAATTCATGGAGCAAATTGATATTTAATCAATCAGACAGCATTCAAATGACTGAATAACCTACATATAGTGCCATTCAAATCTGTTGTTGCTAAAATGTTGGCATAAATTGAAAATGACCCTTCAAGCATTTCTCAAGAGCTTGATTAAGATATGATATAAATAAAATAACTTCAAAAATGTTCAGCAATCATCTGTAGTAGATAAAGAGAAAAGGGAAAACATTCTAAGATGAACTTCAATTCGTGTTTTAGCTAATGACAAGTAAGTAGTTCTAGAGTCTTAGAACAATAACTTTATAGAGCTTATTAAGCAAACACATAAAATTACTATTAAAGAGCTAAACTAGAAAGTTACCGCATCCATTTTTCTCATTTCACTGCGAGCATATTGAGCCACCAAATATACAGCTGTTACAGGAAAACACAACCATCAATCAGCATGCTAATATGACAAAATACTTAAACGAAGGAGAAATGTAGTGATTTGAACTAGAGGAAGTAGATACCCAATGAAGGCATGCAGACAAAGAAGAACTGTACAAGGTGAAAATCAATCCTGTCCACGAAACATACAGGTAAGTAAATCAACCAATAGGAAAACAGATGTCAGGAGGCTAAACAAAGAACCATTGGTTATCACAAGCCAGACTATGCGAAATTCAGGGGGCTAAAGAAGTCATTGTAACCCAAAGTAGAACATCAAGAAGACATATTTTTATTGTCGATATAATGAGGAAGCAATTTACTTAAAGCAGGTTACAAAAATTGGAAAACATAAATATATGAAAATTACTGTGCAATTTTTTTATTCACATGCCCAACTGATAGTTATCTTGAGGTAAGAATAAAACAAGTTCACTTGTAATTGTGAAATTTTTTCTTTATCCTACAGAACTGATAAGGTACACCAAGATGGCAGTGCAAGGCTATAAAACTTCTGAGTAATGTATATCAGGCAACTTTCTCAGGCTCAGGTATATAATTATAGTACATATCAAAATGAAAAACAAAAACCATTTATAGAATAGAGGAATAGCCACAATATGAATTCGCTTGTGAGAAGCTCCCATGCTTGAGTCGAATTCTCTTTGATAAATGATAGCAATTAGTAAAACTTTTTGCTAGTAACTACATGTGTTTCCTCGCATGAAAAATATAAAAGAAAGACTCATAGTCAAATTAGTATCAGAGAAAGGCATCTATGTCCAGAACACACTGCTCATGAAGTAAAATGTTCTTCATAGTTTAACCAATCTGAATCATGACATCCACATATTTTCTGCATGGAGTTTAACATAGCATCCATTAGGTTAGGGAGATTTTATGACCAAGATTTGTATTTCGTACGAATTTTATGATATTAAATCTATACTTGTGAAAAGAAAAGAAAAAAGAAATCCTATAATTTATATTTCTGCAATAGCATTTCAAAAGCAAAAAATAATTTGAAAACTTCATTTAAAACCTGTAATTTCATCTCATATTTGATGAAGCCACCCGAACAAAGAAAGGCTATATTCATATAATTTAATTCAAATTTTAATATTTCATTTCAAATGACTATCATTCTAAGTGCAACCTCACAGTCATTCAGTAGTCAACTTGACATCCCTTCATGTATAGCTTCATCTAACAAAATCCTAATCCAAAAAGGCCAAAAAATAACCTATGTTGGGGCGAATAAAATGTCTAAACGAAACCCAGTCAAGAATTAGCAACAAAATCATCATCCACATAGCACATCAAAGGCCTTATACAAAATGATCAGAAAGAGAGACAGGTAAATACCCGAACTCCTTTTTCTTTGGGGGTTCATTGAAGAGAATCTTGGCAGCTTTCATGAAGTCAAGTTTGTCTAGTTGTTGATACGCCTCATCATATTTAGAAACACTCGACTCGACTTTATTGCTTATGCTACTGTTATTGCCATTGTTAGTGGGTTTAGAGGTTGATTTGCATAAATATCGAGTTCCACCTTGCACTTTGGATCTGCCACAAACCAAAGTTTTTTGAATTTGGCTCAACATAGGGATAGACAGAGAGCAACTAACGATTCCAATAGCAATCACCAACGAAAGAATAATATCCACAGATCAAGCCTGAACAGGAGAGGATTATCAATGTCAAGCCAATTTCTTAAAAAAGGAGCGATGTAGAACTTGTACAGAGGCATCGCACAGGAAGCTGGAGTTTTGGTGGCAAATCAATTCGGGATCTCTTGCCATCTCCACTGAAAACATTGATTGATTGCTTGATTAGCCGTTTTTCTCTCTTTCCTCAAATTGAATTCTGTAATCAAGAAAAAAAGAATAAGAAGCCTTTTAAGCAATACCAAAGAGGCAAAGAAAATAGAATGCACTTACAACAGCACAATAAAACTGACTCGCATAAATAGACCTTTAAATAAACTAAGAAATGAATCCAAGTTAAAAAAAATCATCTCTGATTCAACACAAAATCAACTAAATAGTCTCTCATTGGTATTCAACAATTCTAATCAAAGGAAACGCCACTTAAGGACTTGTTATCATTCAAATAAAACCCACCCTTCAGTTTTTAAACTAATTTCTCATCAGGACTGATGAACTGCAGATCTCCATCAAAGTAAACGCCCAAACAGATATCAAGAATCCAGCATACCCTATAAAGAAATGGAAAAACCAACGATCTATTAGATAAATCCCATTTAAAGCATTACCGATATGAGAATTTACTCAAATGCAGAAGATTCCAACCTAATTGCATCTGGGTTCGCTACAACTGAAGAATTCCAGACAGTTGAGGCCAATAATTCAAGTATGCCCTAGAAGCAAGAAAGATCAGTTATATACTAGTATAAAGCAGTTACTTCTTTTAAAACAATTACATACAAATCATCACCTCCTAAGTTCGTATTGGCACTCATCCAAATTATCAAAACAGATCGTAAGAAACAAAAACTAAAACAACAATTTAAAGGGACCTCGTCGAGAATCTATTGGGTTAATGCTTTCAATTTGTAATAGATTCATCATTTAATTTCTCGGTACATCGGAGCATCCCATTTTAAGTTTTTAAATAGTGATTGCAGCGAATATAATTCATTAGCAAATTATCATAAATTCAAAAGAAGAAACGGAGATCAAACCTCAAGTAGTTGCAATGATGAAGAGAAGGACAACTCGGGAATCAATGGCGAAGACCGGAGGAGGCAACGCCAATTGCCAACGGCATGAAGGGCTCAGTCGCGGAGTAGAATATCGTATTTGGGCGTAGCCAGGGGTTTTGGTGCCAATTCCTTTTTCATTTATCACTGCTGTTTGAAATTGCTTTTTTTTTT
>CATIWQ010437744.1:0-13652 GCA_949673415.1 Euphorbia schlechtendalii
TGATCGCAAGGTTTTGACTTTACTAATTTAGAGGGCTTATATTCGGTGATGAAGCCAAAAACCTTGTTCCCCACTTTTCTACAGATAAGATAAAAGTTCAAAATACGAACAGGTGTTGTCAATGCCGCTTATCTAAATAGAAAAATTGTGACCACTGCAAGTATACAGTTTCGATGTAGTTTTAAAAGATATCGATCCCACAAGGAAGGGATTCGGTTCTAAAGACTAACTAGAGTTACGGGATAAACGAAAATAGGTAATTTTGATTAGAGGGTTTGGATGATAGACAGATGGATAGATAGATGTATGAACAAACTAGAGAAGATGAAAAATATATAGATATTCCCTAAGAACAAGTTTAACAGAGAAAAACATGGAAAATCATCAAGCATATTTCATACACTAAATAACTTCAACAAATAAGGTTCTAGACGCCCTAATATTCAATAATTCACCGTAGAGCAACACATGAGATGACTTTTCTAAGTCTAGGGTAAATGAATTATGACACTTATAAGAACCTGGATAACAATATTACTTTGATTAGTACGGGTCGCTCTCACATAGCCATATTTAGCAAATTACCACTCCAACAATGTTGGCTCACTAAACATTGTTATAATCATAGATCCAGTGATTATAAACAATCTTGTTAACCCTGAAATCACTCTAAAAGTTAACTCAAAAGCATATAACTTGACTAATATAAATGACGTAAAAAGAAATACTTGTTATGACACATAGACATATCATAAACTTTGAAATAGAAAGTTTAAGCAGAAAACAAAGTAAAGTTATAAGGTATGCAAGTGAAAGCTAAAGTTGAGCAAACCGTATCCAATCACTTATACATTTTTCTCGCTAAGACTTTGAACATAGCGAAATCTATATAATTTCTACTCTCTATCTATGCATGCACATCTAACATGTATCACACACTATCAATCCACTCCCTTCCAAAATGGTTGACAGTGAACCCTATTTATAGAGTACGAAGGGTTGCGTCTATCCAAACGAAAACCCGTGTCCATTGGTGAAGAGTTGCATCACTTCAATATGATTGGATGCAAAGATTCATCCTCATCCATAATGGATAGGCTCCTTTTCATGATTAGTTGACTTCCAAAAGGTGTCTTTTCGGTTGGTAGTTGATGGCGGTTGATCGTTGTTATCTAGCGATTAGTAGTTAATAAGAGATAACAAATAACTGTCACAATTCATGATCGCGAATTACATTTCATGATCATGACTAATGGTTGACAACTTTCTACTTTTGAAGAATAACAAGTCTTGATCGCGAATGGGTGTCACAACCGTGAATTGCAATTTTCTTCAAAATTCTTCTTACAACTTTACCGATCTTCAACAGCTTTGATCCTAAACCAAATCCTTGTGTTCCACTCATCTTTTTTGCACCTTTTTCACTCTTTTTACATAGAATTCCACTTTTGATCATTTTACTCCCAAGATTTACCTAGTTTCTGCATTTCCATAAAAAATAACTACATACCACGTGAAATCTTTTATATGAAGTATAAAATGAAACAAAACCATATCGTTTTATGATTGAAAATGTCATGATAATAAGTGTAAATATACACTTATCAGAGTTACATGGATATATTGGAAAACAGCGCATGTCAAAAGATGTCTTTTTCCTTTGGAAGCGTGTGAGGAATCTCTAACATTCCGTACTGACACCTTTTAGATGTTAGGACCACAAGAATATCCATTTTGATTCCAGTGCTAAACATCTAAGGAAAAATATTTTATCTTCATAAACAACGTTAAAAGCACAAGTGTTATATATTCTAAGTTTCTCATTTATACTAAGTATTTTACTAACTAACAGTACTCAGCACACGCTGAGTTATATCGCATAAACTATAGAATACTAAGCACACAGCTTTTCCTACACTAAGCCATAACTTAATTAGAACTCAGTTAAATTGAGTTATTTTCCCTCAAACAAACTCAAGTAAAAGTTTCCTAATTAAGAGTCTACTTAGTACCTAATTAATTTTACTATCCTAATAGTTTTTTATTTCCAAAACATTAAGTATTGTAAAGTACTATTAACTTGGGTTTAATAGTAATCCACTCACCATGCGGGAGTCTATGTTGCTTAAGGAGTTCACTCAGAATGGGGGAGTCTTACATGCGCCGTTTTCCAATATCTTTATGCCATCTGCAACGTCAGCAAAACAACCAACTGCAAATCTCCACATTGCATCTTGTGCCTCTCTCAATTGGATTTGCTTAAAGATGAGTTATTGACGAGTTAAAGTTTAACGGATTAATCTCGCACCTCAACATTTTAAATCCCTGTCTCCAAACATCCTAAAATCTGTTTTAAATGGGCAAATTTAAAAGCTATGAAGAGAAGAGATTTTGAAGAACAAGTCAAGACGAGAAGTTTACAACGGCTACTTCCAGTCTTCTACAACTATAAATAGAGCCTAGGGTAGACGTTTACAACTTGGTGAATCACCTTGAATTTTCTAGAGCTGAAACTCTGCTAAAGCAATCACAGCATTCGAAATTCCATTTCGAGCAATCTCAAAGCAAACAATCAATTCTAATCAGTTTGATAGAGAGAAATTAGTTAGTTTTAGAATTCTAGCTAAACTCATTCATTGTAAAGGATTCAACGTTGTTATAAGTTGAAATCCTATGTTCTTAAAATTAATTCAATTATTCGAGTGAGTCAGTTTGGGAAGGGTACCCAAACTGAGTTTGAGTAAACTGAGTTTGAGTGGTACTTAGTAAGGAATGTACTTTCTGTAATCGGTCTACCCGCTGTCAAAGGCTACTCCGCCTATTTAAGGAAAGAAACACTAGTATATTTAAGCTCGGAAAAAGGATTCCGGGGACTAGAGGTAGACTAGTGGCCGAACCAAGATGAACTGAAGTGTTCACTATCCTTATATATATTTATCTTTTCTTTGACAGTGTTTGCGCTCATTCATCATCTCTCAATTTATTCTATTTACTTGAAAACCAATTTGAGTTGAGTAAGTTTTACTCGGCACAACTTGAAGATAAACTTAGTCAGCTCAAGTTGAGTAGTTTATAATTTTAGCCTTAAAGTTACACTCGACATAGTATACTCAGCACGCATTTAAAATAACTTAGAAATCAAATTTAAAATAAAAAAAGAACAAATTAATTTGTATTCACCCATCTACTCGATTATTAAAGCTTACGCGGACCAACATTATATATACAATATGTATGTACTGTATAATATGTGTACTATAAGTATTCAAAATGCTTGTAACATACAAGTTCTACTCTTTTAATATTGCAACCATTGTAATTAATTAAGTTCACAAACAGAATTGAATTTCGCAACCAGGATTCTGAAACAAAGTGGTTTTTTTTGTTCAATGAAATCCTAAGAATAAAAGCATTAAAAAAAAAAGTAACAAAGTGTTTCAAATCCCTAATCTTCATCTCAAGCTCTCACCATTTCTTCATAACTCTCAGTTATATCCTTTGCTTATTCTCATCGTGCTTGTGAAAACTGAGAGTTAATCATAATCGGTGAATCGTCGTCAAGCTCTTCTGACATTGCTTTGTCCTCAATGCACTTGATTAGCTTAAGACGAAAATCCCACAATCTCTGCAATTTTCTCATCTCATAGCTTAGTTTCTGTAGTTTCCTTTTACACAACTTTTATAAGCTTTTTTTGTAAAAATGGAGTTAAGATTGTACATTTGCAGTTTCTGTGGAAAGTCTTAGACATATCAATCTCAAGGTCTCTTAGTGGATCTCCTGTCTTGTAAGCTTCTAGTTCTTCGTAGTCCTCTCTTGCACGGAAACCTGATATCGAAAAGGAAGTACTCTACTCCAAAGTAGAGAGGTTTCCCACCAACTGATATGCATATGCAGTCATTGTTTGGCTGATAAATCTCTCTAGTAAGCAGGTTGTGAATGAGACAATTCTCTTCTTTCATTATTGGCCTCTTAAAGAAGTCGCCAAATATTGTGTTATATAATATATCCAAGGCCTCTGGTGTTGTATTCTCCTTCATGAATTCAATGACGTCGTAAACCGATGCCAGGTTCGATGAATTAGTGTGTATGGCTACCACTCATTCAAGTTTTCTACCTGCACATTTTGAATTGCAATTAAATTAATTGACGCATGTTAGATCATGTAACAAATAACAGACATACTCCCCCAGTTCCTAATATTTGTCATTCTAGATTTTTCATCAATACCAACAAGACATTTAATGCACTGTAAAATGACTATTTTACCCCTTTTACTTTATGATAAAATTCTCTCTTCTTAATTACCAACTTATAAATTAATCTACACTTAATTTTTTTCTTAATTAATGCAATGGGAAATTAGGAAAATCTTGTTAAAAAATGTATTGATATTTTAAAATGACAAGTATCAGGAACCAAATAAAATATAAAATGATAATATTAAGAACCGGAGTATAAAAGACATTAGCCACGTGTCATGATTATAACAGTCATGTACACAATTGCGCCTTGAGTTTTCTCGGTGCCTTAGACTACTATGATCAGTCATACAGTAAGCATATATGACCTAGTTTTCACCATTATAAGAAGATTTGCAGGATGATTTGAACATGCAAGGAGGATGAATCGAGATTTTTAGGTTCTCATTGTCATACCTTTATTTCGTGAAGTCTCAAAATCTGAATCAAGTTGAATCACTGACAATTTCGAACTCCATTTTGAATTCGATCAGTTTTGAAGTAAATGGGAAGCTTTAAATGAACGGTTTAATGGCAGAAAACCGTTGATCGTGGAGTTAGTCAGCCGTTTTTGCTTTGAGAGCAAATGAATTGCGAGAGAAAGGTCGAAAACAGTTGAATTTGTTCAGAACATATTTGTGAGATTTTGGTTTTGTTAAGGTGACGGCTTCCAAAATATGAAATAGGAGGTTAGTTTTCTGTAATTAGGGATTGTGGCTCATGGTAGAGCCCAAATTCATGATGGGCTACTAGCCGAATTGTGTAAAAAACCCTTATCTTACTTTTGGTCATCATTTATGTAGAACGTCTGATGAATCTGATTGGGTAATGTTGGTATAAAGACCATAGATGGAGATATAAGAGAGGAATTCAAATCACTGCTTGAAATGCAAATGAATACTAACAATGAGATCAAGGATTTAAGGTCCTTTGTGGTGGAGAAGAGAGCTTCATTGGAACAAAAATTGGATGAGGTGCATACTTTATTTTCTGTTAATATGGCTCGTCTAATTGTGTGCTATTTGTGGAACTGATTTGTGTGTCGTTGTCTGTTAAAAGATTAAGCAGAAGCAGGCAGTGAGAAAGATAATGTAACTGAAGATGATGATGTTATTTGTTGCCAAGCGTAAGAAGAGAAGAAATGAAGAACCGTTTTAGCCAAAAATCTTTTATGCACATTAAAGCTAAACGCTAAAAGCTAACAGAGTAATTTTTGACATAAACAACTTTTGTTCACCGTAAAAACGTGCGAAATACACTTACCTATTTCTAATTTGTATCAAATTCATTCACTTGTGCTAGGATAATAAAGTCTCAATGAAGTTTGCATATTAAATTTACTATTAGGGCTGTTTGGGAATGCTGTCAAAACTGTTATTTCGAGAAATTTTACTTGCAAACTTTTAACAAAACATATTTTAGCACCAGACAAAAGATTTTGAATCTTAACACTAATAAATTAGAAATCATTTGTTATTGATTTCTAGAACATTCCTAGAGAACAGCATGGAAAAACTTAAAATGAAGATTTTCAAGAAAAGTGAAAGCAAACTGGCCCTTAATAATATAATATTCAACCACTATTCTAAGTTGGATTTTCCTTCAAATTCTAGTTCTGAATCAGTAGATACCACAAATTGTTGACATGATATAAATTGTCAAAACAATAGTAAGTTGTGACGTGATACAAGTTGAAAAGTTAAAAATTAATATTAACATGTGACGCGAGTTGAAAAGTCAAATTAATATAAAGTTACCATGTGTTCCAAGTTGAAAAATCAAACTAATAAGCTCAAACTTTTAAAAAGGCAAAATACATCCTGAACCCCTAAACTTGGCAGTTTTTTCCTATCACCCCTTTAAACTTACAAATAACCTTTAAGCCCCCTAAACTAGGCAAAGTAAACCTCCAAGCACCCCTCAACTTTACATAACTGAACCTGCGAGTCCTCTCTTGATCATATAGATGTTAGTTAGTTTATAAAAACAAAGTGGGCATATGAATTGTGTAATCATAACTACATATTTGATTAAACTTATGTGTTAAGATGGCTCGAATGTTCAGTTATGCCAAGCTGAGTGGGTTCAAAGGTTCACTTATACCAAGTTTAAGATATTCCGAGGTTCATTTGAAAATTCAGGGGACATTAGATAAAAATTACCAAGTTTAAAGGGTTTAACATGTATTTTACCATATGTACATGATGTCCATGATGTCGCTCACTGTAAAGTACAAACAAACAAACCAATCATTTGTGAATATGAAGCCGTAAACACACCCGTGAAGTCTAAATAAATGAGGAATGTAGTATTTAATGTACTGTTTTTTTACTCTTACAGATTCAAAATGTTATCCTTTACCACTTACTAAAACAAAATATTTAAATCTAGTCTACACAAATTAGGAATAATTGATCTATTCTGAACTTGTATTGTGAGTTTAATTTGAAATTATGGCCCATTCATTGTGAAGAATTTTCTTTGTTAATATACTCCATCATTTGGTAATGGTATATGCAATCTTGAAATCCTTAAATTTGCTGCAACATACAAGTAAAATCTCTATCCTACCTTGTACTTATGCAACTCTAACTTTTGATCTTTAGAAATATAAATTCATTCTCAATCAAAAGGTTTACACATTCACGTAAAATCCAAAATAATGATAAGTATCAGTGGAGAAAAAATATGCTATGCGTTTTTCCCTTTCGAGGAAAAAATTAGAAATGATTCTCGAAATTGATGATAATGATGAGTATTGAAAGATTCTTTTAATTAAGAAACTTAATTACATAACAAAGCTAAAATTATCGTTTTTTCATGGAGTTAATATTCCATAGGAATTTAATAGATATGAATATTAGAATTTCAAATATAACATATCATTTGTCTTGGATTTATCATAATTATTTTTAACTATTTCGAATTCACGTCTCATGAATTAGGCATTTCATTAGAGACGGATGAAATTACTATTCCACTATAAGTGGAATAACTATGATGGATCCAAACATGTCCTAAGATGGCATTTGATTTACAAAATTAAATGAAATGTGAAGAGATTAAATATATATTGTTTAAAAAAATCTTTTTAAAATTTCTGTTTCATTCCATTTTATTTTACGAATCATACGACACGTAAAATATATGTATTATACGTTATTGTATTGTATACCAGTTGGAAGAATGATAGTGAAGGGGAGGTAGCCTTTAACTGTTGTGGAAGATAAAAGAAATGTAAGAGGATGGTTTTGGGTGGCTTAAAAATAACGTTGGTGGCCATGTGATATAATAAATATCAAATAATATGGGTACGAGATTATTGGAATATATGTTGGGAGTCATGTGCTAACTTAAGGATGAATCACTCATACATCATTTTATTATTAAAATAATATATTTAAAAATCAAAAAGAAATAAATAAGTCAAGGTTTCAAATGGCTTTAACTAAATTAGTGTCGCATTTTAATCTAATTCTAATTTTTTATCAACAAAAGAAAAGTAGAGATTTCATAACATGTTATGATTCCTTTGCTTTTGGGACAATCCATTGAGGCTCAAAGTGGATAAAAGAAAAAAAATAAAGGAAGAAAATAAAAGTTGTTTAGTACTATTATCTTTCACCTTTAATTAATAATACCTTGAATTCTAATTAAAGTCCTCAAAATTAGAGACCCATACACAAACATGGTTAATGGTAATGGCCTAAGGGGTAAGACACAAAATATGGATCTATCACATTACAACACTATAAGAGAAAGGTAAGACATATGAACATTAGTATTTAGTTGTAACTTGCGGCCAAAAAGTACATTTTATTTGCAATATTTTAATAAAATAATTGACATTTGATGTACTTATGATTAGGAGGTGAATGAATTGGAAATTTGGAAAATTGATGATGATATCTAATAAAAATTACCAAATTGAAAGAAACCGTGATGCATTTAACTTTTATTTATCATACTGACTTATTTTGACATTAGTAAAAAAAATTCTGAATTTGTTCTTATGTGTCCAATAATAACTCAATTATACTGATGCATTTTTTCAACTTTTTTCTGTAAATTAATTTGTATCTTAAAAAGTAACCAAAAAAATTCAAATTAATCAATTCTTCAAAACTTCAATTACACTAAATTCTAACACTCCCTAGACGGTGATTTTCTAGATTCTAAAACTCATTTAATCTCATAAAACAACTGTAATTCAATTGTAATTCACATCATTCACCTACAAATAACATTTCTTCCACAACCTTCATATATAAATTTCATTTGAAAATTTTTATTTAAAATTATAATGTTATTTCAATACTTTGAGCATGACGTTTAATGTCTTCTTTTTCATCTTTCATCAAATTTACGATTTTATTGATTGCAATGTCAAAATTTCTACTCATATGGAGAACCTCATCTTTATTATATCGTTCACAGATGACTAATAAGCTATGAACATGAAATCCAAGTTTGACGATGGAATTTGAATTCAACTGCGATCTAAGACTTTTGTATCTATTAGGACCTCATGCCAAGCATTTAGAAAGTAGTATTTTCAGTAATTATGGCTGAGACTCTAATCTATATATGTTTCAAAAATCAAAGAAAGTTAATAGCATTTTATGTATACAGTAATTGCACAAGTCACTTCTATGAAACAAAATAATTAAAGCCACTTTTCAAAAGTTGAAATTAATAGAGTTGGAAGTATATGCAAGTAATCAATTAATAGATTTTCCAGAAACCAGCAGTACTGTAATTAATTCAAATTATGTGCTCACTGTTCTATCATATATCTAGTCTTGCATGACTCCATTTCTTAACAGAATAAACTTGTGTTTTATTTTAATTTTCATAACTAAAATTAAACTTCACTTTTAAATAAATATTCAAATTGAGTTGCATTTTTTTCAAAGAACTCTAATGTAAAACTGAGTGCCCGTTGACTAATTATAATTTATAAGGTAGATCAGTATGATGGTAAAAGTATTCTTTTTTACTGTGAATATTAATAAAAACATGGAGCTGCACGAAAATTATCATGTACATATAAATCAAATATATATTTATTAGTTGACACAATATGAGCTTAAATGAAAAAAAATATATAATATAGTATATAAATTTTTCTATGCACATTGATGCCAATTTTGCCTGGCCTAGAAATTTCGTCTCTTCTATTTTTCATGGACCGATATCTCTAATTTTCTACTTGAAAAGAAGTAAAACCAGATCCATAGATAATTGTACTAAAGATCCTATTTGTGGAATATAAGTTTGAATTCGGTTGCTAAGAATTTACTTTTTTAAATAAACCATACTGGAAAAAATCAGTAAAAAACTTATAATTAAATCTGAATAAATCGTCATCACTAAATATGTCCAGAATAACTTATCTAAACGAATTGAAGAAAATAAAATCTAAAAAACCATGAAATATGTAAATAACTTACTGATGTATGGATTAAACCATTTTCTTCTTTAGATTGCGGGCAAGTAGACAGGTCATCTTCCTGTTGGCTTGTGGCGGTAGGAATTGAATGCATGCAAATAACAGCAGGAAAATAAAAGAAATTAGGAAGCAGAGGAGGAATCCAAAGGGATAGCATGATCCGATTAATTAATTAAAAGAAGATAATTAAGGATCAATGCGATCCCTTTGGATGTCTCCTCAACTTGCAGTTTTACATTTACAACCTCTTTTCTATTCAATTCTCTCTCTTTATTATGAAAGAAAGCGGTTTTATGAGCAAAGCCTGACTTATCAAACGGACTAAATTGCTCCTTCCATTTATTTCTCTCCTTTTCTTTCTTTTTCCCTTTTCAGTTTTATTTAATTTATATTTCTTTTATTTTTTTAATTTTTATGGACATGCTTATTGTAATATACATCTAATATCACATCTTAACATTTACTACTGAGCTAAATGCATCCACAGCTCTTCAACTTTTGTATTTCACCTATTTCTCCTTTATCCTTTCAAAACAGTGGTGGAGCCAGGACTTGGACTCCGCCAGGGCACATTTACAAATAGAGTGAGCGAGATAGGAAACAATAAACCGACAATGGTAATGATAGTGCGATTCGGGTAAATATGAGGGCTATACAAAACTTATAATTTTTTATGGTGAAATTAATTAATATTCGTGAAAATCTTAAAGGGTATGATGACATTTATGTATAACAATAAGAAAACGTTCATTAATCAACTTTTAACAATAAATTTTAATAATTTTGAAATTTTTATATTCGAAATATCATAAGAAATATGAAAAGACAAAAAAATAAAGTTATTGAATTTTTTTAAAAAAATAATAAAGATAAAATGATAAATTTTTTAAAAAATTAGTAAGAAAAAGAATAATAATATTTAAAAAATTAAGAAAAATATGAAAGTAAACAAATAAAAAAGAAAGAATTTAAAAACATATGAAAAGATAGAGAGAGAGATAAATAAAAGAATGAGCAGAAAAATAAAATAAAACTTTTTTATTAACATATAATAGTGAATAATTTTTTTAACTGAAAGTAACCTATTACAAATATAAGAACAAAAGTGAGTGAGAAAAGCAACAATAAAAATGCTTACATTAGGTATCGATCCTAAAATTAAATAGAAATAGCACACCCCAAGTCACTAGACCACAACTCTTTTTCTTTTTAACTTTGAACGACACAATTTATATATATATATATATATATATATATATATATTATCTTTTATGTAATCCTGTATACCATATTTTCTAATAACCGATGGGACACGTACCACACTGTCCCCACCCCTCCCTCTGCCCAGGTTTCTAAAGGTCCCCGTAAGTCCCTCTCCTTTGAAATAGTGCACCTTTCGACTCCTTCGATTGGACTAAACCATTCTCAGCCAAGAGAGTGAGATACACATATCATTACATGTAAAAGGGTTGGAAATTCAACCCATTAATAACCCGACACGTGGCATTAATGGTAAAAGTTACAAAAAGTCCCTAAAATAATTTCATAACTTTTAATTTTTCATATTTGCATTTCTATCATATTCTTCATCAATCTATCTTTTTTTCTCAAAACCAAATCAAAACACAAATTTCATCATCAACCATATATAGATTTTAAAAAGTTAGTATGGATGTAATTTGATTTCTTTTTATTTTTGGTTTTATTGGGAGGAAAAGAAAGGAAATGGAAATGGAAATGAAAAAGAAAGGAAATGGAAATGGAAATGAAAATGAAAGAAATGAGTGAAATTCTTTTTCGGAAAATGATGAGTTTTCTTGGAAAATTCATGAATTTTCCTGGAAAACAACTAAATCTCCAAAAATTTGTGAAACATATTAAACTTTGCTTCTCTATGTTCTTTGGTGAAAAAATAAAAATCAAAGGAAGAATAAAAGGTCAACACTTGCTAGGCTAGTCAACGTTTGCCATGTCGGATGGAGGGAGCCAGGATGTGTACTTTTGAAAGGATAGAAAGTTATAAGGTCCTTTTGAAAGGATATGAGGTAGTAGGTGGATTGGAGAAAGGTGAGGGAACTGTTGATGCATATCTTAAAATTATCATTATTTACACAGGTAGTACGTAGTGCACGACAGTTTGAGTGGAAGAATATCATGAATATAATAAACACAATGTATGATTGGATTGTTAGACATGATGTATGCCCTGGAGGCAATTAGGGTGATATGTCTTTATTAGCTATAATGTACAAACAGTTTCGAATTATTAATAATAATCAAAGGCATCTTTGTTACTTATCGGTGCTTTCTATTTATTGTATCTTGCTGGTATCATATATGTTTAAATATGTATATGTGCATTGATGAAACAAAGTCCATGACTATTTTATAGTGTAAAAGTTCAAGGACATAGTGGGAACTATGTGGAGTGAGAACTGCACATACGTGTTACTATGAATAGTCTAAATATCCCTACTCGTAGTTTCATTAAGACTGGACATTAATGGAGCGGATAGACTGGCATGTGTAGGCTTACTCCTTGGATTAGTTCCAAGAAGTCGATCTCACGAGTTGAAGGTGGTATCTTGAGTTAACACATAAATGTATTTAGGTAATACACTAGAGACTGCCATAAGACTGACACTCAGAAATAACTATATTTCTATGTTGGTGTCATGTCTTATTACAGTAGCAGTATGAGTATCCTCAGACCTGAGATATCGGTTACCTTATGTAGGAGTTGCTATACTTTGGGTCATACTTATTCATACCCTAGCGATCAGGATAACACGGGTGATTACGGGTATATCGATGATCACATGTTGATAAGCTGTGTAACCAAGATGGGATCCATCGCTCCTGATAGAGTAATATATTAGAGATGTACCTTAGGTCCCCTTTTTGAAGTGAAACACTCATAAATCTTTTATTAGAGTATATGATTGATTGAACGAGTTTTCTAATCGATCAAGATACAAAACCGTTGAGTTGTGTTCTTCGTGAACAAGTCTAATTCTAAGATAGGTTCAGCTATTACATGAGCTGACACTTAATCCGAGCTCAACAAACTGGATGGTACTTAACCTGATGGAAGGAGTATATTGTACTAGTTACTACTGCAGAACCGTATCAAGTCACAAGCACGTGACGTTCCAAGTATTAAGTTATCATACGCCTTTACTAGAAAGCCTATTTGATCATCTAGAGCTATCAGGTTCCATAATGGTCTGGAACACTAAGCCTAAAGGTTCCCGGACGGGAAGCAAACACTACGCCATAGATGGCCTGTCGCAATCAGAATGGCTGGTGTTGCATTGAAGTGTTGCGATTTTTGAAGAAAAAAAGGATTTTTTGAAACACATTATAAAAAGTGTTCCAAAAGTGTTGCAATAGACGTGTTTGTTGATCAAATACACTTTCATTGCAACACTCTCAGTCTAACCGTTGTGAAAAATACGATGAACAGTGAAAAGTTGACGGGCGAGACATCTCCCGTTTATTAGTTTATGGGAAAAAATAATAAAAAAAACTAAAAATAAAAAATTCAGTAAAAGAATATATAAATCACATATTCTCTCACCTCTCCTTTCCCTCAACTCGTGCTCTTCTTTGAAAAATACCTAAATCCCCATATTCCAAATCCCTACTTCACCAAGTTCTCTTTATTTCTTCATCTGTTTCTTGGTTGTAATTTCCGAAATTGATACCCACACACTTTGTTCTCTCCGTAGCACTTCGTCTCTTCTAATATCTCTGTTGCGCATTCTTCTCATTTTCCTTTGATTCTTTGATTTGCAGGTTGTTTACAAAATCAGAGGTAATTTCTGTTTCATCCTTGAAAACTTAACCACCATCTCTTTTATCTCCTATTGCGATGCTGGTCACTGTCTTTCTATGCCATCGAATGGTAATGCTCTTTCTCTCTATCCACAAAATTCTTCTTTAGCTCTTATAACTTTTG
>CATIWQ010437759.1:0-35163 GCA_949673415.1 Euphorbia schlechtendalii
CATTTAACTTCAAAAATGACATAAGTGCGAATATGCACAATTAAAAGAAAACGGTTTTCTGTAGATGTAATATATTGTGATCACTTAAGAAATAAGCAACTTATCCCGGACCCGAATCTCTGTGTCTTGGTGGGTCGTCCCCCGGAAGTTAAGCCTCACAAGACTCTAATTCCTGGAAAGAGCAAATCCAGGTGGCGACTCCACACTGAGAGACGGCAGATTCGGGTTCGAACCGATCTTAAACGTTTTCGTCTTTTTCTCTTTTTAACCTTTTTTTTCCGGGTCCCAGATCTGGTGCTTTGCTTCCTTCTTTTTCAAAACACCCCGGTGGACCGCGCCTATGAACCCCCGCGCGCTCTCGGCCCACCGCTTCGTATCGCCCGCTCACAGTAGGATTGAATATGACGATGGGTAAAAGTATATAGATCAGAGTAGAAGAAATCAGTATAGATTATTCCTACGAACAAGTATAGCAAAGAAAACATTAAAAATCAACAAAGATATTACGTACACTAGACTAATTTAAGAAATTCGGTTCTAGATATTTAGATATTCAATTATTCACCGCAGAGCAACACATGAAATGACTTTTCTAAATCTAGTGCAAATGAATTAAGACGATTATATAAACCGGGATAACAATACTACTATGCTTAGTACGGGTCACTCTCACAGCCATATTTAGCAAGTTACCATTCCAAAAATGTTGGCTCACTAAACAGCATTATAATCACAGATGTAGTGATTATACACAATCTCATTAACCCCGAAACTACTCTTAAAGTTAACTCAAAAGCATATAACTTGATTAATATAAAAGACTCAACACAAAATACACATTATGACACATAGACATATCATTAACTTCAAAATAGAAAGTATAATTAAAAAGTAAAGCAAAGTTGTAAGGTATGCAAGTGAAAGCTAAAGTTGATCAAACTGTATCCACTCTTTAATGGGAGTCATCAATTCCTGTAATTCCTGCGTCTACTTTGAATTCGGTCTCAACTCATACAGAACCTCCTCTAGGATGCTATTCTTTGTGAATATCAAACAAACAAATATTGAAGAACGAAAACTTTTATTGATAAGTGATTTACAATTACACTTATACAATAATCACTCGAATATGTAGAGAAATCTAGTGATCGAAATAAGGTTCGAATCACTTATACATTTTCTCACTAACTTAGAACGAAACGAACTCCATATGATTTTTCTATCTATCTATGCATACACGTAAACACCGTATATTCCACTTTCACACTCTCTACCCCTTATCACGAAAATGGTGAAGTTTGGAGCCCTATTTATGGAGTACGAAGGGTTGCGTCTATCCAAACAAAGAGTCGTATCCATTGGTGAAAGATTGCATCACTTCTTTGTGATTGGATGAAAGGCTTTGACCTTATCCATAATGGATAGGCACCTATTCATGATTGGTTGACTTCCAAACAGGTGTCTATTTGTTTGACAGTTGATGGAGGTTGATCAATTTTATCCGGCGGTTGAAAGAAGATAAGAGTTGACAAAAAACCGTCAAGGTCGCGACCGCGAATATATGTAACGATCGTGAATACTTGGTTGGCAATTTTCTGTTCTGAAGAATACTAAATCGTGACCGCAAATGGGTGTTGCGACCCTGAATTGTGTTTTTCTTCAGAACCCTTCTTGTAACTTTACCGATAATTGATAGCTTCGATCCTAAGCCAAATCCTTAAGTTCCACGCATCTTTTTGCACCTTTTTCACTCTTTTTTCATAAATTTCCAACTTTAATCATTTTACTTCCAAGATTTACCTAGTACCTGCATTTGCATAAAAAACAACTACATACCATGTGAAATCTATTATATGAAGTATAAAAATGACTTAAACTATAGTGTTTAATGTGTAAAATTATCATGATAATAATTGTAATTATACACTTATCAGCTTATCTTTATAGTGTCTTGCTCATTCATCATTCTCTTTGTTTTTATCATCTAGCTTGAAAAACCAATCCAATCTGAGTAAAGTACTCAATCGCGATTAAAGATAAACTAAGTCAGCGAAGTTGAGTAGTTTACAGTTTTTAGACCTGCACTCAGCACAGATAACTCAGCACACATCCAAAAACTGAACTTGGAAAAGAATTTTTATAAACTCTAAAAAGAACCAAGTAAAGCATTCACCCCCTTTGTTGTGTTAATTAAGCCGTGTAGGACCAACACCTTATATACTTGACAATTTTTATCTAATGTCATCCCGAAATATAAATAGTTCCCTTAGCCCCCAAAATTAAAAAAGCACAAGTTTTCCCTCTCAACACCACGTGTCAGATAAGGATTGGTTTGATTTTTCAAATATGTCATTATTCTAATTTTTTCACTCTCTCAGCATAAGTCGACAAGAGGCGTTGAAGTGACAATCTGCTGCACTTTTACTAAGTTTGGAGGTTAAGTGAAAATTTTAAAATTGTGTCGGGTCAAAATTATCAAGTGTAAGGTGATGTTGATGTTTTGGCCTTGTTTGGCCAAATAAACCAAAAGCACATGTATTTTGCTCAAATGACATGTTGCCTCCTAATTTTTAGTAGTTTTAGGTGACTCTTAAATTTGACAAAAAGTGTACTAATTTACAACAAAGCAATTTACACTTCCAAGAGTATGATGCTCCATAAGTTCCATGTGCCAAGTTTAAAAAGTTCAACTAATCAAAATTCACCATGTGTTAGAAAGTGAAAAAATCAAATACACGGGGCAGTTGAGACAAAGTATAATATTGAATTCATTTTCCCATTGAATAATTTCATTAAGTCTATATGCTTAATTTTTTTTAAACCATATATAAATCTCAAAAAATGCTAAAATCTCAAAATGCTACAAATTTTTTTTGCATCACCATATTATCATGTATAATCATCAAACCAATAAAATTTCCAACAAATTCTACCGTTTCTTTGAATTGTACACATATATATACAAACTCAAATTAATAAAATTTAGTTGTTAATGGATTCTTATATTTGTTATTGGACTTTGTAATTGAGAAATTTTGGTTTGTAAAGATAGAATGATTGATACTGGTAAAATTATAATTAATTTATAGTAAACTGTTTTTTTAAGAAAAGTAGATTGCATCATTTAAATAGGTGGGTAACACAAAATAATCATACCAAAAAAACCAAACCCAGTTAACTCATCAATATGAACTACTCGAGCAATAGACAGAGCATGAATGTTTGCGTCTCCTTTTACCAAAATAAAAAAATGGAAACAAAAGAAGAGTAAATGGTTTGCTATCCACAGTGATAGAGGGAAAATAAGAAAATACCTCATCCCTAATTATTGAAGCTTCAAAAAGGATGATGTTATCTACCTCGATAAATAACATGAATGTAATTAAGTACCGAAAAGAGCTTCAGCTTCAAGAATAGATAAAAAAGACGTTGAAGTACCTAATTTTGCACAAATAAAAAAGTCACTCAAGTTGTGAACAATAGCCCCAAAAACACATTGCCGCTCAGCTGTCAAATATGGCTGCATCAGTATTACACTTCAAATAAGGTACTTAATTACCGGAGGTTCCCAAGCCATTGAAATAGCTGAAACCATATCATTTTACTTTTGGTACGAGCTGCAAACTCTCATCACCTATAACTATATGTTTGATTTCAAGTATATGATTCATTTTTCTTAATTTTATCACTAACTAATTGCTTAATCCATCAATGTCCTATCACTCTCTAGATTTTTTTTCCACGTTGCCATGTCAACATTGAACGGTTAATTGATACATATATGTCAAGTTTAGACTAAGAGGAACAATCTAAAGTACATAAAGTTTGCTATGTACGATTACCAAATTATCAAATTAAGTTTCATACTTTATATTATTCATTTATTTATTAATATTTAGCATTGTAGCCGAATGATAATAATAATAATGATAATAATAATAATAACAATGATAGCATTATATTAAGACCGAAACTATAGTCTTCAGAGGTTTCGAATTCAAATTATTTTCGGAATGAGTAGACATTCTTTTATCTAATAAAAATGTAACATGCATAAATTTTTTTAAAATAACAATAATAATATGGTTTGGTAGAAGACCTAAAACTACTTACTACTTGTCTACATAGTAGGTTTTTATAATAAGGACCAGGTTCTATGCACCTTCTCCGTTGAATGATGGACACATAACTCTTTTCTATTATAATAATTTAAAAAATGATTACATGTCCATCATCAAACGGTAAGATGCATAGAATCCGATCCTCAATATAATTTAACATACATGCTAATTGTCAAAAGCTAACCTTTTGGATGTGTGAAATGCTAACGTTAGGAATACAAGCGAGTTTCGAAATTGGATGCATATTTATTTCTATTATTGTTAACAAATATTTAAAATTATAAGCTTTTAAAAATTTCAATTTGAAATAAATAAATATTACGGAAAAACGAATTTACTTCAATAACAAAATTAAAAAATATAATAGTCAGGTAAAGGTTGGGTAATTTCATTCCATGTGTACAAATGGTGTTCAATTCAAGCGTAGACCTGTAATTCTTAATGAAAAATCGAATACAATTCCAATTCCAATTCCAATTCCAATTTCGACTGATATAAATTGAGTTCCCTTTTCAACAGTTTCCTTTTAAACTTCATATTAGCTTCTTTTGACTGCGTAAGTTTTCTGTTCCTGATTTTTCATTCTCGAAATTGGAGTTTCTAGCTTATTTTCATCTTAATCATCTTGATTCAAAAGTTTTCTATCTCCGTTTTATGAGATTGTGTTTGTTGTTTGTAGTGCTAGTCAGTAAACGATGGTGTTCTACAGAAGCGTTTCTCTGATTTCTCGACTTCGTTCTCGTGCTGTAACTTTCCTTTCCCCTCTCAATTATCGCTTATTGTTTCATTAATTTAGGTTCTTTGAATATGCGGAAAAATACTGTTCGTTCTTGAACGATTGTTGGAAGAAAGTTTGTTTATGATTAATGTATTGCAGGTTCAGCAGTCAAATTTCAGCAATTCGGTGAGATGGATTCAGATGCAGACCTCCTCAGATCTTGTAATATCTCTTTCTCTCTTTCGCCACTTTTTAATTATATGCACTTGTTGTTTGATGATTTGTTTGCGGGTTAATGCATTTAGATAGATTTTTGAGTTAAGTTTTCTACACATTTATTTAACATTTTACACCTTTGGTTTGATATGCTTGCTTGTAAGGGGGTTTATGGCTTAATTCTAATGGTCAGAATAGACTGTAAAAGTAGCATGAAACATGATACCTTATATTTTTCTATAGGAGCTAAAATGTTATTAAGCTTTTATAAACGTTTTTTTTTCTGGGTATTTTTGTGACATTTCTTCCTCTCTCTTGATGGACTACAGGATCTTCATTCCCAGCTCAAGGAGTTGATCCCTGAGCAACAGGTGGGTATTACACCTTTGGCCTTTTTAGTTTATCTCACTCCTTTCAATATGATTAATTGTTGAATTTATAAAAAATTTCTTTCGTATTTTCATTTTTTTTCAGGAGCGCCTCAAAAAAATTAAACAAGAGCATGGAAAAGTTCAGTTGGGAAATATTACAGTTGACATGGTAAATATATGTTTGGTTTTCTCTATCTTATCTTCATTCAACTAGAAGAAGTAAGATGTTTGTTGTGCTATATATCCTAAGTTGTATTGTCTAATTATACAATGAAATAACTGAGCTTGCAATTGTGAAGGTACTTGGTGGTATGAGAGGAATGACGGGATTGCTGTGGGAAACCTCCTTACTTGATCCTGATGAGGTTCATTGTTCATTTACTCATTATGCAGCATTAAATCAGGATACATAATCTTTACTTTGTTATTACATATTAAAAGCCATACTCATTAAGAGATTTTTTTGTTGTTCATTGATATAACAGTTATTCTGTCTTTAGGGTATCCAATTTAGGGGTCTTTCAATTCCTGAATGCCAGAAAGTGTTACCAGGTGCAAAGCCTGGTGGAGAACCTTTACCAGAGGGGCTTCTCTGGCTTCTCTTAACCGGAAAGGTGCAGTTGTGTTTTAGACAGAATGCTATTGCAAAATCCTCATGTATTATCAGTAACTTTGAGTAATAGGTTTTTCTTACTCTTATGTCTTTTTTTCTTTGGCATTTCAGGTGCCAAGCAAAGAACAGGTTGTTTCCTTGTCAAAGGAATTGCGTGATCGAGCCACTGTTCCAGGTAACTTTTATCTCATTGAGTATCTGTATATTATTCATGTATCTTCCAGCAGTTGTTTAATCATTTATCAAAGTTATGGCTGGTACTTTGGATACCATTGAATCTATTTCAATTTTCAAAGGATTAAAATCCCTGTAGTTTATCCCAATATTTGCAATCCACGCAAGTCTTACAGTTTTTAGTGCCATCATGTATTAATATTACTAAATGGGTCGGGTGATTGGGCTGGTTTTGTACACCTCTAACGACTCCCTTCCTTTTTCAGTGATTAAAATTTGTTGTTTCTCATGTTCTTGCAGATTATGTGTTTAAGACTGTTGATGCTCTTCCTGTCACAGCTCATCCAATGACTCAGTTTGCTTCTGGTGTTATGGCTCTTCAGGTTGGAAAACTGGCTAAACATAATTATTAATGTTAACTGTAATTGGTTGTTTAGTTTCTCAAACTCTTTGCTCCTTTCTTTGTCTCTCTTGTATATATTGTCTTAATAATGGCCATAATAAATATATCAGGCAGGCATCTGTTTTGATCTTACTTATATTAGTACTTAATAGTATATGTGAGTTGTGCATGCCATTCTGGAACTAGACAACATAAAGTTGAAAATTTGGTGAGACAGAAAATTGGTGTGCAACATTACATTTATTAGTTTATGAAGCGTGCCTTGTACTGTTGCAGCTAATAACCTGTTTGAGGTTTGCATTTAGTAAGGCAGAGTGAGCACAAAGAGTGGGAAAGTAAATCGTCGTTGTTGTTCTCAATATTATGGATGGCCTACCTTGCAGTGGCCATCTTTATTGTTCTCATTTATTCTGTTGTCCGAGTAGTCATATCCATATATCAAAATACCTGTAGGTTTGACTTTGTAATTACTGGTCAAGTTGTTTAAAAAATTTTATCGTGTCTTGTCATGTCACTTATGATCCATCCTCTTTGGATTATCGTGTTCATTCAGCATACACCAACTAGAATTACTTGTGTCTCGCAGGTTCAAAGCGAATTTCAGAAAGCCTATGAAAAGGGCATTCCAAAATCAAAGTAAGTATTCCAAAAAATATTTTTTCTAAGTCAGTTTCTAAAATTTTTAATGCCAACATGATAACATTGTAACATTTATAGGTATTGGGAGCCAACATATGAGGATTCTCTCAATCTGATTGCCCGTCTTCCGCTAGTGGCTTCATATGTTTATCGAAGGTCAGTAGCATCTTTATAGTACCCTGCACCATAGATCTGAGTGCAAAGTTGGAACTGATTTGTGCCAAGATACAGAACTAAGGATCATGAAAACATTTTTTTACTTCAGCCAGTCAGTAAAATGTTGAGATTTATTTATTTTATTGCATTCTTAAAATTATAAAAAATATATATTGAATTTCATGACTTATGGAATTTATCTCCTCATAATTTGATGTTCTTCCTTTAATTTATTTTAGTGATTTGTTTTACCTGTGTCTTACGTGACTTTTTTTATTACAGAATATATAAAGGTGGAAAATTTATTCCCACACATGAAACTCTTGATTATGGTGCAAACTTTTCACACATGTTGGGATTTGATAGCCCCCAGATGCAGGAGCTTATGAGACTTTATGTTACTCTCCATAGGTTTGTTTATCTTATTCTTCTCTAGGAAATGAAAAATGTACTCTTCTAGTATTGGATTACATCAGCACTTTTTTTCCACCCAATCTATGCTTTTAAACAGGAATGGTGTCATTTACCAATCTAATAAAATTTATGGTGTTGCAGTGATCATGAAGGTGGCAATGTCAGTGCTCATACTGGCCACCTGGTATGTTAATTGAAATTCTTGACTATGATTTACAACTCTAAGAATCGTGATGTTTGATTTGCCGAATGAAGCTTTTCTTTGTTCTTGTGGACTAGAAACCATTATAGTTGAGCTCTTATTCACATACTTTTCTCTGATCAATGTTGTTGTATTCAGGTTGGTAGTGCTCTATCAGATCCCTATCTTTCATTTGCTGCTGCTTTGAATGGTTTAGCTGGGCCTCTCCATGGCTTGGCTAATCAGGTATACTATCTTCTCCATATTAAGTGAAAAATTTCTATACCCGTATTTGGATTGAATCATAGTTGAATTAATTTTATCAAGATGATATAACTTTTTGATCATTTAGTAATAAAATTGAATCCAAATATATGCAGTACTATTCCATCTATCTTCTACATTAAATAACATATGTGTAGCCTCTGAACTTATTATGTATCCCTTTCTCATAGTAACAGGAGATGCAATGCCAATAAATGGTTCTTGGAAGAAACATAAACCATGCAATCAAGTATAATGATGCAGTGATATAATTTTGGTGTAACGGAGAATGGATAAAAGAAAAAACAATGGTTGCTTTCCAAATTCCCAAAACACATAAATTGAAAATTTTGATATGCACAGTTTTAAGTAACAAGGAAACAACGATCCTCTTATTCGCAACAGAATATCTCTGTACTATCTTTTCATGTTTTTAGTTGCTGTGATCAATACCCAGAAAAAGTCGTCCAGCCAAAAGAAAGAAATAAAAAATTACAGGGTTGAGTATATTAAACATACTGTGTTGCTTATAAATACAACTGAAAGTTATTAGAGGGTGACTAGCATCAGGAATGTACTTTTCAAATGTCCAACTAAGATGAAACAAGTATGTGATCATGGAAAAACATGCATTCTGTGAAGGGAAGCGCTCTTATTTGCCTGTCTAAGCTAAAAATCTGAGAAGATTAAATTGATAAATTTGAGTCATTTAAATTGTAAAATGCCTAGTCCGAAAAATTACAGAATGTTAAAAAGAAGCCCAATCTTGCTGTACTGTTTGTAGCTGTCAATTTAGAAAGCTTTTCTTAGATAATTGAGCTTGAGTCCAAGATTTCTCATGTTTTGAGATCCGATGCATGATGTTGATGACAAGGCCAGAAACTGAACTGTGGATGTCTTAGCATGTAAGATGCTGACTGTATGTGATGACAAGGCTTAAAGAAAAATGATGTTATGCTGTTAATTTGTCTATATAATTATTATCCATAATTTCTGTGCATTTTGAGGATTCAACTTTCATTCTCATATGTGTTGGTTGAGGTAATATTTAGTACACAATAGAATAAACAAGTTTTATATTTTGGTTTTTCTTTTCATCTTCCTAACCTTATGCTCCAGTTTTGTTTAAATTAACTTTATAATTCAGCCAATTCAAGTTTTGATGCCAATTTCCTAAATTCTAAATCTTTTATACAATTGTTTGATTATTATTTTAAGGGAAAATGCTAAGAATCGAAACCACCTTTACATTTGTTGTCAATTATTATTTAATTCTGGTAAAATAATTCTACTTTCATTTGGTTTCCATATGTAAGTGAATATTCTAGTGGTGGATTTTTTTGTCATTCCTCTTGCCTTTTCTGGCTGTTTAGCATAATTGGCATTTCATCTTGATATGAATGAGATATTAATTGCAGGAAGTACTGCTTTGGATAAAATCTGTGGTAGAGGAGTGTGGCGAGAATATAACCACAGAACAACTGAAAGAATACGTCTGGAAAACATTAAAGAGTGGGAAGGTAATTTATTGCCTTTATTTTTCCTTTTGTCAACTTCTTTACATGATTTACAATGGATTTATTGGTGTAACTGTTGAAACTTAGTGTATGTCTTTACATGCATCACTTGCCACAAAAGAAAGTTGAGAGATGCTTTTGTTGAAACTTGAATATATATATTTTTAACTTTATCATTACATGATATTATTTCCTTTATGTTTTAACTCCTTTTTCTATAACATCTTGGCACTGTCAATGATTTAAGGTATTGTTTAGCTTCAGAAAAAGGCTTGTCCCATTCACAGTCTTTCAAATTTGCAGGTTGTTCCTGGATTTGGTCATGGTGTTCTTCGTAAAACCGATCCACGATACACATGCCAAAGAGAGTTCGCATTGAAGCACTTGCCTGATGATCCATTGTTTCAACTGGTTGTTACAATTCCCTAACTACCCGAACATTACCGAAACTATGTGATATCTTTATTTAATTTTATTAGCTAACTTACCTTTGACCTTGGCAGGTCTCTAAGCTATATGAAGTTGTGCCTCCAATCCTCACTGAGTTAGGCAAGGTAATGACATTCTTACCCTTTGATATAATAACCTTTCATATCAATCTTAGCTGGGATGCATGAATAGCTTTTTGACAAATTTTGGAAACATTATAGGTGAAGAACCCTTGGCCCAATGTCGATGCTCATAGCGGTGTCTTGCTGAACTACTATGGTTTAACAGAAGCAAGGTATGATGTCTTTACGACGATTCATTGATTGTTTCTGGTTTTTTAGGCTTAATGCATTTGGAGCCCCTGAATTTGTCTTTAAATGCCATTTCCCCCCCTGAACTTTTATAAGTTCCAAATAACCCCTTGAACTTCCAAATGGTGCATCAGTTTGCCTCCCCCTCAATGCCACGTGTCAGCTTTTGGTTTGACTTTTCAAAAATGTCATTTTCCGTATTTTTCTCTCTCCAATCAGAAAACATTATGTGGCATTGAGGTGGTGAATTGTTGCACGTTTTGCAAGTTCAGGGGGTTTATGGACAAGTTCAGGGGGCTAATGATGTATTCACCCTAAAATTTATTACCAGATTAAATAAACATTTAACAATATTGATTGTGGACAGGTACTATACTGTCCTTTTTGGTGTGTCAAGGAGTTTAGGAATTTGCTCTCAGGTTAGTTCTTCTGTTCTTTTTTTTAATGCTTTGAAGCTGCTTATAACTCGAATATGCCTGAATTAGAATTACTATTTATTGATTGGTGAACAGCTAATATGGGACCGAGCTCTTGGGTTGCCTCTTGAGAGGCCAAAAAGTGTTACGATGGAATGGCTTGAAAATTTTTGCAAGAAAGCAGCTTCTTCCTAAATGCTGTAAAAAAGTCATTACTTGCTCAGAAACATAGGAATTTTGCATTGATATAAAGGGAGGAGAGGGGACTGCGTAGAGTTTACTGGCTTCACTTGTGTAGTAAAATTACCAGGGCTATTTTAACCATGGCATTCTGAGTTGATTTCACAAATTATTTTTCAGTTAACTGGTTTATCAAAAATACCTGATTGGGTATCAATACGTTGTAATAATAATACAGTAAAGCGTTGTTGGAAACATAATAAAATTTAATTTTTGTGGTAAAGTTTAATTACTTATTTGATTATTGTGATTATGTTTTGTTATGTGATAAAGAGTATTTATCTAACTTGAGAGAAGTGTGTATGCGAAAGTGAATAATCAGTAGAATATTGAATAGTTTTTGGTAATTTGTTGTGTGACTTGAAGAAGGTAGATGGATGAAGAGTGCTTATGTTGCACTGAATTGAATGAATTCAAACTAAGTTGAATTGAAAGAGATAGGAAATTAACTAAATTTGAGTTTATCTTCAATATTCTTGGCTTTGGGCAAACCGTAAAATACATCAAGTTTGTTAATTCGAAACCGTAGCAGAATATATAAATTTTTCATTTGTTCATACCGAAGTTACTGAGTTGGAATTTACTGTCTTCAAAATAATGGTAGTATGTGTAGGTTTTAATTCAATTCACAATGGACTTCATAGATATGAAATCAAATAAAAATCCTTCTTACTTACACAATGGACTTCATAGATATGAAATCAAATAAAAATCCTTCTTACTTACCAAAAAAAAACACACAATACAATAAAACTGCAGAAAAGAAAACAGGATCAAGAACACGAAATAATTAACCAAAACTGAAGCTACTGTCTTCAACTTAGCGGAACCGTACAAAGTAAATCAGTACCATAATCGCAATCACGACAATAATAAAACCAAAAGCCATCAGGAATCTCCTTGGTGCACGCATCGCAGGTGAAGGTAGCATTTCCCTTACCCGTCAAAGATGAGAAAAAGAGCGAAAGCGGATGATTATGCCCCACATGTTTGACTGTTTTGGGCAACAAAGCACAACCAACATGGAGATTGAATTTGCAAGCAGAGCATCGATAAGCGAAACCAGTCCCATAATCGCCGCAAGCATTACAAGTGAACATATTTTCACCCTCATTAGGAGGAGTCAAAAAAAGGGTAACAGAATGTTGAGAGTGAGAATTGTGTTGTAGCTCTTTCGGTAGCTCAAAGCAGGACTTGTGAAGGAAGAATTCGCATTTTGATTTGCTGCATTTGTAAGCCGAACCATGAAGGTCAAGCTCGCATCCTGAGCATATTATCTCGTCTTCCTCTTTTACATCAATAGGACGCAATGGATGCGAATGGCTGAAATGCTTTACGCAGGGACGTTGCCTTGATAGAGTTGCCATTGCGATCTCTGTTTTTCTCTGAAATTAAAGTGTGATTTTTGCGTGTGTGTATATATATATATATATATATATAAGGGTCATTGGATCTATATGTAGTTGAATTTATAAGTTTCTTTTTCTTTATTTTTTTGCAGATCTCTATGCAGGATTTATAATGCTAGTGTGCGTTAGTCAACATTTCATATTGCTAACTTTATAAGTTTTGGATCTTAAGTTATGATATAACGTGTTTTTTTTTCTTGAAGTCTAAGTATTCCCCCTGTACATGTGGTTGCTTCACTTGATTGCATAATTATTTTTATAAGCAAAACATTAATTGCCATGTAGCTAGTTTGATATATTATACTGTGCAATGTGGATATAAATGGAAATTTAGTAACAAAATCCATATTTCTACAAAGTCCGCCCATAATTCCACACATGGGAAATCTCTTGAATATAACAAGGGACTTTTTTTATAATGAAAACGATAGGAGAGTAGCCTGAAAGAGAAGCACAACATCTCAATTAGGTTGAGTATATGTACCTTGGGACTTTAGGGGCCTCTTTAAGAAAACTGATATTTTATTGTGATTGGGAAAAAAGTTGTCTTGTGAACAAATGCTATTAATGGTGGTTACATGTAGTATGTAAACGGGACATGAAATCTCCAATTGGTTAACTATTTTGTACGTTGAATGAATATTAGGGACTATTTCAAAATTTACAAGGACAATAAACGATTTAGGCCGTAATTCAAGGCAAAATAAAAATGAACAAATAATATTGCATGACATATACAAACATCATGCCTATACAAGAAAAGGATACGGTATACGTAGAGTAAAGTACGAGAGCGAGTGAGATAGAGAATTAAAATTGTTTTATGTAGTTAAAAACCACTCAAATGTACTTCAATCAATCCCTACCGGTAAGAAATTGAGTACACATGGCTTGCATGGGCATCTTTTTTCTCTAAAACTCGGCAAAATTATTGTTAGTTTCTGATGAATTTCAATCTTTATATCCTCTCTCTTTCGATAGTCCTTAATTCCTCAAGGAATTGAAATTTATTTTCAAACTTCTGACAATATAAAATAGGGCATATGAAACAATATAATAACCGTAACAATTAATTGATCAGAAAAAGATACTCTAATGTTAAGGATCAAATATTATAATAATGTTGTTGCATATCTCTCCTACCCATTGGAAAGAAAATGATTTTCAATCCGTATCTTTCATTTTGAAATGAAAGATAAAGATTTGATTAACATTATTTTAATATTTAACCTCAACATAATCATTTTCTTAATTAACTTTTTCTTTTGAATATCGAATCCAATTAGCATCACAAGTTTGAAATTTAGTATTATTTCTTAGCCCACATTAGGAAAATATAATGAACTGCAACATATTTTAACAAAATAAAGACGGCATTTTCCAGGACAAAATATTATAGTTGACTTGCTAACTTCAATCTATTTTATTAATTATTTCTAGAACAAACTAAACACATCAAAATTCATGTTAAACTCTTTTTTAGAAAAAATCAAGTGCAGAATCCATTGATATTGATAGCAGTTGATTTTTTTTTTCGGTTAATTACAGGATATGGGTTATTCATCAAAGAATGAAGTGTTCATTAGCTTCAGAGGGGCAGATGTTTGTCAGAATTTCCTGAGCCATTTGTTTTCTGCTTTACGAAGAAAAAATATAAAAGTATTCAAAGACGAAATCTCAAAAGAGGAGAAGAAAACATAAAGGTACCATGAGAGCCATACCCGAAACCTACCCTAGCTGCCAACTAACCAAAGCCACAACCAACCTAGCCGTCGCCCAGCCGTGACTGCAACCAACCCTAGTCACCGATCAGAAGCCACTGCAACAACGAACCACCGCCGTTACTTGTATTTTGATCGTCAATCGATCATTCCGAACCCACACCCTGCTCCTTTCAACCATGCCTCTAAAGAGAAAAACCCTACTGAGAACGAGCATAATTTTGGCTTCTGTCAAACCTCGACTCAGCCATTTTAGATTTACTTTGAGAATTTTCCAAATGGCTACCACATTTTTGCTATGAAAAGGGTGCTTAAACGGATTGGTGTTTACAAAAGTGTTTATGTTGCTCGGAGAAGGAATCAAAGAAATCTGAACTTCGATTTTTTAACCCTTGCTAATTCGGAAGCAGTAGGGGAGGTCCTTTATAAGATGAACTTGATTTCAATTGGGATTGTAAAACTGCGAGCTTTCCAAGCAAAATACTCTAGGTTTCCTATTGTTCAGGAAGATGAACCGAAGCGGAAGGTGATCCCAAGTAACAAGATAATTTTCCGAGAATCATTTAGAGGTGATCGATCGTACACGAATGTGGTTTCGAATAAAGGAAGGATGAATAGTGGAGGTTTGAGTGGGAAATCTGTTGACGAAACGGTGTCCAAGCCGACAGAATTGATCATTGAGTTAGCCCCGTGGAAGGCTAGAGCTTGCTTAGCATTTGTCTAATGTTAGAAATGTATTGGATTTGTTAGAGGACAGCGACTTCTTGGTTAATTTTGCTGCCCCGGTAGGGGGTGAGAATGTGGTAATCGAATTCGAGTCGACAGAAATGATAAAGAGCTTTGTCGATGGCGATTGGAGAGTTATGAATCATGTGTTTTCTGAAGTTTCGCTGCTACCAACGAGTTTTGTCTCCAAGGAAAGCATCATGTGCCTTGACTTAATTGGTATCCCACCGTCTGTCGTCTATGAACCATTGGCTAGGAAGATGGAAACTTCAGTAGAGTTACCACCTTCGATTGTGACTTCGACCGGTCTGAAAGACTTGACATTATCTCATGCTTGATTTTGGCCCCTAATGGTTCGGTTGGCAAGCCGCTAACAATTACTGTGGGTTTGCAGTGGCTACGATTTATGCCGAATACAGACAAGGAGTGGGGGTGTAGTCATTACAAGTAGAAGGTGGAAGCGACTTCTAGTGATTCGGATGGAAGCATATCAGCGATTGGTGAGTCAGATTTAGAATCGAATTTTAGCGAGGGATCTTACAAGCAGTTTGGTGACCACATTTTTCAACCCGTACAACCTGCGGGTAATAATGATAGCAAGGTTGCGGAGACTATATGTCTCCTGGGTTCCCGGTCATCACAGTCGGCAGCAGGTGGAGGAAGACAATTAGATTTTTTAGGGAATGGTAATGCAAATTTATTATCGAGCTCTTTGGGGTCTTGACATTACAAATAGGGATAGAATTATTCTAAGAGTAAGTGATAATGAACAGAGATTTAGAGAAGAATTGTTAATATTTAAAGTAGGGGAAAGGATTGGCATCTTCGATGGCAACCATGTGGACATTGTGGTTAGAGCTCTTGAGGAGAATCTCGGTTAACGGTCTATAGTGGGATCGGGATTGAGTTGTTTCATGTTTATTTTGCTTTTATTATGTCTTTAAGCTTTTTATGTTAGAATTATCATGGTGGTGTGTCGAATAGCGCCAACCAATTTTGTGTGAGATCTTTGATTATGAAATGAAATTTGAACTTTTTTTGCTAATTGAGAGTAAAGTGGCAGCAATTTCGGAACAAATTATCCTGAAGTTTTAAGGGCTTAATGATTTCCTGGCTCGTGTCGTACCCTCCCAAGGAAGGTCAGTGGAATTACTAATTTTGTGGAATTCGAATTTGATGCAATGGAATGTGATTCGTAGCGCGAACAGGTGGATTCTTATTCACTTAACAACTATTAATTTTGATGGTTTTGTGTTTTGTATTATGGACCGACCGTATGTTGATCACGTTGCTTTTTGGGGGGAACTATAGGAAGTTATAAGGGAGTATGAAAATATAATCATATGTCCGGATTTTAATGAAGTACTTCATAGTTCAGAATGCTTTGGTGGTGGAATTACCTACTCTATGCTCGCTTTCAATAATTTTGTTGACCACAATTCGCAGTATGATATTCCGTTGAATGGAAGGGATTATACATGGTTGAATTGCCTATCATACTCTCGTATTGATCGTGTGTTGGTTTCTTGTGGAATTCTAGACTTGTGGCCATTAATGAACTTATCGACGATCGATTCTCCCTTATCTGACCATTTACCGATTGTCTTCTCGTCTCAAGCGCTAGTGTGAAATGGTGGTAGAATTTTTTGATCACTCAATTGTTGGTGGGATAACTCTGGGTTCTTTCCTTTTGTCAAGGTGAAATGAGGAGAAATTTGTGACAAGTGGTCTTGGAAGGACTTGGACTTTATGCTAAGGAAACTAAGGGATTTCATTCATCTGTGGCACACATCGAAATTTGGGGAGCTTGAGAAGAAGATTAAGGAGCTAGAATCGACCGTGGTCTCTTTCTTATCTAGCACATCCTCTTAGCCGGTTAGCGGTGGTGTGGATTCAAAGCTATACCGAGCACGTTCCCTCATAGCAACATATAGATCGAACTTTGAGAAAATACGACATCAATGATCAAGGGTGAATTGGGTTTTATTGGGTGATAATAATATAAAGTTTTTTCACCGTATTGCTTCACCTCAGGCTAGGGGTAACTGAATATGTCAATTAGAAGTTAATGGTGAAATTATAAGCAGCCCGATAGCAATTGTGGCAGCCATTAGATCGTTTTACGGTGAATTGTTCACGGAAAAGGCAGTAGTCCCGTTTACTCTTCGGAGGCTGCTGTTCCATGAGGTGACTGTTGATATGAATAGGGGGTTGATTACTCCCTTTTGCGAGGAAGAAATATGGGACCCGTTGTGTTCATGTAACGAAGGAAAAGCCTCGGGTCCCGATGGGTTTAATTTCTATTTTTACAAATGATTTTGGAGTGAATTAAAGGTGTGTATTTTAGAAGTGTTTGACAGATTATACTCTACGGGGGGGCTGCTATCATCGATTAAAAATTCATTCACGGTTCTCATTCCTAAGATGCCGGGTTCTTGCCCTTTGGGAAACTTTAGACCGATTGCGCTTGTCTATGGGATATACAAATTGTCACTAAGGTGTTAGCGGCTCGGCTTAAACCATTTCTACGTGATCTAATCTCGGGCAATCATTTCACCTTCGTTAAAGGGAAAAGAATCCATGAGTGCACCTTCATCGCATATGAAATTATTCACTCTATTCATCATCGGCATAAATCTTGTTTCTCTTTGAAACTTGATTTTAAGAAGGCGTATGATAGCATATCTTGGGATTTTATTCAAGAGGTTTTGCATCCAATGGGATTCAATAAGAAGAGGATTTCGTGGCTAGAGAAATGTAGAAAGGAATTGTTGACTACAATTTTGGTAAATGGGGCCCCAACCGAATTGATACATCTAAGACGTGGCATAAAACAAGGAGATCCAATTTCCCCCTTTATCTTCGCTTTAGCTATTGAGGTATTAAAACAATTATTTGACACTAGAATTCGCGATGGCTTACTCCCGGGTTTTCGAATTGATGATGACTCACCTGATATATCTCTACTTCAATTCGTGAATGACACTTTACGTTTTATTCCGAATGATGCCTCGTTAATTCTAGTGGTGGGAAGAATATTACGATGTTTTGAATTGATGTCGGGTCTTAGCATTAATTTCCAAAAGAGTTCATTGATGGGCGTGAACGTGGAGGAGGTTCGGGTTACTACTTATGCCGAAAGTTTGGGTTGTAAAAAGGAGAAATTCCTGATTGTCTATCTTGGTACTCCATTGAGCTATAAACGTGTTCCAATGTCATGATGGAATCCCCTTATTGCGAAATTTCATAATAGACTACAAGGTTGGAAAGGGAATCATTTGTCATATAGTGAAAGAGTTGTGTTGGTGATATCGGTCTTTGCCTCATTACCAATCTACTTGCTTTCTCTCTTTAAGCTCCTAAAGATGGTAAACGATAAACTCACCCAACTTATGAGAAACTTTCTTTGGAAAGGTGATGCGAAAGAGAGAGGTATTAATAAAGTAAGCCGGAGCACGATTGCTTTACCGAAAGTAATGGGTGATCTTTTTATAAGGGACTTCATGGTTGTTAATTGTTGTCTTTTACTTAAATGGTTGTGGAAATTTCGAACGGGGGGCTCAGATTTGCTTTTATTCAAGTTGTGCGTGAAGAAATAAAAGTTTTTGTCTTGGAAATTGGTAGAAGAATATACTTCTATTGGGGTATCACATGTTTGGAAAGGTATTTTAGACGTTTGTGTAAAGAATGAGGCTGTGTGGAGCACTTTCAAGCTTAACGTCAAAGTGGAGATTGGTACGGGTATGGGATGCTCCATTTGGTTTGATAATTGGACTTTGAACCAATCTTTGGTAGATCTTTTTCTCGACTTTTTCAATCTTTGCAATCTAAAAATGTGCTCAGTTGAGGAGGGGTGTCGCTTCGTGTTCTTGGTACGAATACTCGACCTTTTTGGAGACTGAGGTTACGGATATCCATTGTCGATAGATGTGAGGAGCTTAAACAGTGGCTATTGTAGTCCTCTCATGGGCTATTCGGCATTGGCTCGGCAAGGGTAGCAACTGTGCTTCGGATTTCTGATTAGCCAGATGATATCATATGGACTGGGGGTGATTCAGTGACGTACTAGGTGGCGAGTTTTAGTGCAGCTTGGTATAACTCCTTGACCCTCAAGCTGAGTATGAAGTTTCAGATTATTTGGGATGCGTGCCTCATGCCGAAGATTCATTTCTTTGGTTGGCTAGTCTTTCACGGTAGAATTCCTTTGAGAGCTTTTCTAGTTCATAGAGGTTTCCTTGATGTTGCTACGTGCCATTTTTGCAACGAGATCGAGTCCATGGAACACACATTATTTCATTGTACAAAAGCATGGTCTGTATGGTGCAACATTTTCAATTTGTTTGGTGTGACGGTGACTATCCCCAACTCGACTTACAACTTCCTCTCCTTATGGCTATCTTTCTTCTTGGTTGGACCTAATCGCGACTTGGTTACTTCTCTTTGGTTTGTTATCACTTGGCATATTTGGAAGAGAAGAAACGAACTAATATTAGGTGATCATTATAGAGATAAAGATATTTTGCTAGCTAGTTACTACTTTTGTAAATTCATTTTCTTATCTAGGAAGCGTATTTTTCCGGGTGGTTTGTGTGATGTACTTGCCCACCCTAGTCTTTTGATTGATTGTAATTAACGATTGACTCTCCTTGAGAGTCTTATTTTTATTTAATAAAATAGAGATATGTGTTTTGTAGGCAAGATCACATCAACCTAGTTGGGATGATCACCCTGAAATTTTCACCTATCCCAAACTTTTACCGGTGGAGGAACACATTGTTCTTCTGGATGTTTTTCAAAAAAATAGAGGAGAAGAAATCGAATCGTCCCTCATGAAAATAATCAAGAGATCAAGAATTTTGATTGTCATATTTTCACGGCCAAATGCATCAACACCCCCTAAAGTTGGCTTAGAAAACCGGATGGCACCCTTAACTTTCAAAAAGACCAGATACCCCCCTTAACTTGTCAAAAAGGGTTAGTTACCCCCCTTAACTTGGTAAAAATGCACCATTTTGCATCTCATTGGCACGTTTCAACTTCTGGTTGGAGAGAGACAAATTAGAAAAATGACATCTTTGAAAAGTCAAACCAATCAGATTTTGACATGTGGCGTTGGGGGGGGCTAACTGATGCATTTTTACCAAGTTAAGGGGGGTAACTGATCCTTTTTGCCAAGTTAAGGGGGTTAACTGGTCCTTTTGAAAGTTGAGGGTGGCATTTGGTTTTCTAAGCCAACATTAGGGGGGTGTTGATATATTAGGCCTATTTTCGCAATACTATCCAAATTGGCCATGGTGTTTCGACGAGCTACTAAAAATATATGAATGAAAGAAAAATAAGAATCACAAAGTAATACTAGTATTTTATGGTGTTGATCCATCCAATGTTCAACAACTTAAAGGCAATTACGGATCTGCAAATCATTACTATAATCAAATTCCAAAATTTTGGAGGTAAGGTCAAGAATTGGACGCATGCTTTGATGGGTATTAGCAACTTATCCGGATTCCATTACAATAATCCTCAACTCTTTTTCACGAAAATTATAAGCCAAATGCATCCATACCCCGAACCTGACTACTTTTGCTAGATATCACCATATGTTGGATTATAAACTTGATCCAACTGAGAAACTCAAACCAAATTAGAGGCTATTAACTACAACCAATTTGGAGGTCATTAAATTCAACCATATAAGTTGGCTATTAATTATTTGAGTTGGAGTTGTGGTTAGTTGGATGTTATGGTTGGTAAATGTGTTAGTTGGGAGTTGTATCATTCACCTATAAATAGGTGAGTTGTTTAGTTTTTTATTATCAAGTAGAAGCAAGAATTTTTTAAAAGAGAAAAGAAGAAAAATAAGAGTGAGTTGTAGTGTTGTATTTGGCTGAGTGTTCTTGCAATATTTTCTTTGTGTTTAATCAAAGTTGTTCTTTTGAGTGTTATATTTTCAACAAAGTGGTACAAGAGCCACATTCGAAGCTCGATTTCGCTTCCAAGCAAGTTCAAAGAAATCTGAAGTTTGCAAGGGAATAGAATTTTGTTGCTGTTTCCTTACTGAATCCATTAGAAAATCTACAGGTTGCAAGGGAAAAACAATCTCTTACAAAATCTGTCAGAATATCGACAGGTTGTAAGGGAAAACAATCTCTTGCAGAAACTGTCAGAATGCTTGAGCAATGTGCAAAGTGTTACAATAGACTCAAGAAAGTGTCACAATAGCCCCTGTACGCCTAGATAAGCTATTTGAGTAATATAGTGAATGGAGTGGAATTGTTCCAAGTTCCAACATGCAACAACAACAACTATGATAATTGGAGAATCAAAATGAAGTCTCTTCTCAATGCACATAATGTTAAAGATATCATAGAGAAAGGCTTCAACGAGTATGAAAATGAAGCCACTCTTACACTCGATAAAGTATCATGTTTGAAGGATTCTCGAAAGAGAGATAAGAAACCTTTCTTCCTAATCTATCAAGTCTTAGATGGTGATGGTTTTGAAAAGATCTCAAATGCAACATCCGACAAGCAAGCGTAGGAAAAGTTGCAAATGTCATATATGGGAGTTGAGAAAGTGAAAAAGGTACTTCTCCAAACTCTAAGAGGTTAGTTTGAATCCTTACACATGAAAGCGTTTGAGTCCATTTAAGATTATTTTTTAAAAGTAGCAGCCGTCTCTAAGCAATTAAAGAGAAACTGTGAGAAGTTAGAAGATGTGAGGGTTATAGAGAAGATACTTCGATCGTTGGATCTAAAACTTGAGCACATTGTGGTGACAATTGAAGAAACCAAAGACTTGGAGGAAATAACGATCGAGGAATTCCAAGGATCATTATAATCCTACAAAGAAAAACATAAGAAGAAATAAGGGATCGCTGAATAACTCCTCAAGTTACAACTCAAGGATACGAATGAAAGCCATGATAACTGTAGAAGCCAACATGGAAGAAGTCGTGGCAGAGGTAGAGGTCGAGGCCATGGATGAGGCGGTAGCCATGGTTGTGGATGAAGTTGAAATAATAACAACAACTCCAACAATAACTATGAAAACGGAGAAAGCTCCACTCATGGTAAAGGTAGAGGTAATGCAAATGCGAGGTATGAAAAATCTCAAGTCCAATGCTATAATTGCCAAAAATTTTGACATTATGCTTTAGAATGTAGAGCTCCAAGCAATAAGGTCGAGGAGAAGGTAAATTTTGTGGAGGAGAATATTGAGGAGAAAGAAACATTACTGTTGGCATACAACAATAACAGTGAACACCAAGAGAACACATGGTATCTAGATACCAGTGCAAGTAATCACATGTGTGGAAGAAGAAGTTTGTTTGTGGAACTCAATGAAGCAGTTCATGGCGATGTCTCATTTGGAGATAACACCAAAATATCTTTGAAGGGGAAAGGTAACATCCTCTTTCGCGCTAAAGATGGTAGCCACCAATTAATTTCAAATGTCTACTATGTACCTAACATGAAATGTAACATCCTTAGTCTAGGCCAACTCTTAGAAAAAGGCTATGATATTCATATGAAAGATTATAGTCTTTTTATAAGAGATGAGAATGGAGATCTAATCGCCAAAGTACGAATGTCAAAGAATAAAATGTTTCCTTTGAACATTCAAAATGATATTGCGAGGTGTCTAAAGGCTTGGTATAAAGACTCATCGTGGCTATAGCATCTTCTATTTGGTCATCTCAACTTTGGAGGAATAGAGCTATTATCCAAGAAAGGTATGGTAAGAGGTCTACCATATATCAACCATTCTAATCAATTGTGAGAAGGACGTCTATAAGGGAAAAAATTCAAAAAAATCTTTCCAAAGGAGTCAACCTCTAGAGCCAAGAAGCCGTTAGAACTCATCTATACCGACTTTTTATCCAATCAAGCTAAGTTCTCTTGCTAATAACAATTACTTCCTTCTCTTCATTGATGATTATTCAAGAAAAACGTGGGTATATTTCTTGAAGTAAAAATCAAAAGTATTCAAAGCATTCAAGAAGTTCAAAGCAGTCGTGGAAAGTGAAAGTGGTCAAATCCTTGAGATCTGATCGAGGAGGAGAATTCACATCCAAGGAATTCAACGAGTTTTGTGCAGCAAATGGAATCCGTCATCCCTTGACATTTTCTAGACCCCCCAACAAAAATGGTGTGGCGAAAAGGGAGAATAGGACAATCATTGACATGGCACGAAGTATGCTAAAGAGTAAGAAGCTACCCAAGGAGTTTTTGGTAGAAGTAGTGGCGTGTGTAATGTACTTATTGAATTGTTCTCCTATAAGGAGTGTATGGGGAAAGACACCACAAGAAGCATGGAGTGGAAGGAAGCTTGGAATTTCTCACCTGAGAGTCTTCGGGAGCATAACCCATGTTCACATACCAGATGAGAATTGAACCACGCTGGATGATAAAAGCTAGCATTTCATCTTCATTGGTTATGACTCAAGCTCAAAAAGCTACAATCTATACAATCTAGATGGAGAATACTATGATAAGTAGAGATGTAATATTTGATGAAGAAGGAGAATGGAACTTCGAATCTCGTAAAGGCGAATTCAATTTTTTCTAACTGAAAGAAGATGAATAGACAATAACTAGGCAACAAGAGAATTTCAACAATATATCACAAGTCAGCCAACTCTCTTGCTAAAGGAAGTGGGTCATCTTCTTCATCCTCCTCATCTTCAGATGGGATTAAAGAAAGATATTTTCCTCGTTCGAGAAGCCTTAAAGATCTCAATGAATTAACCGAACAACTAGACAATCTAACATTATTTTATCTATTTGTTGATTATGAATCAATGACATTCCAAGAAGCTGCTCAAGAGAAAAGGTGGAGAGACGCGATGTATGAAATAATCAAAGCAATTGAGAAGAATGACACATGGGGACTTACTTCACTTCCCAAAGGACACAAGGCGATAGGTGTCAAATGGGTGTACAAGATAAAGAGAAACGCCAAAGGAGAGATCGAAAGATGCAAGGCGAGGCTAGTTGTAAAAGGCTACAATCAAAAAGCTGGAATTGACTATGATGAATATTCGCTCCAATTGCTCGATTGGAAACTATTAGACTCATTATTTCTTTGGTTGCTCAAAACAAATCAAAGATTCATCAAATGGACATAAAATTTGCTTTCCTAAATGGAATACTTAAAGAAGAGGTCTACATATAGCAACCCTAAGGTTATGAAGCAAAAGGCCATGATGACAAGGTGCTAAAGTTAAAGAAGGCTCTTTATGGTTTGAAACAAGCAGCAAGGGCATGGAATAACATAATTGACACATACTTCCGAAAGAATGGTTTCAACATATGTCCCTACAAACATGCTCTATGTACAAAGGTCAAAGATGGAGACATTTTGATTGTGTGCCTCTACGTGGATTATTTGATCTTCACTAGATGCAACCCAAGAATGTTTAAAGAATTCATGGAAGTGATGATAAGGGAAATTGAAATGACGGACATGGGACATATGCCGTATTATCTCAGGATTGAAGTCAAGCAAAAAAATGATGGAATCTTATCTCATAAGAGAGCTATGCAAGGGAAATCCTCAAAAAGTTCAAGATGGACAATTGTAAGTCGACCAGCATACCGATGGGGATCAAACAATCTAAACATGAAGAAGGTGAAAGTGTAGACCCAACATTGTTCAAAAGTCTAGTGGGAAGTCTACGTTGTCTCACCTACACAAGGCCAGACATTCTTCATGTTATCGAATTAGTAAGCCGCTACATGGAATCACCCACTACCACCCACTTCAAAGCCGCTAAGAGAATTCTACAATATGTGAAAGGTACAATTTACTTCGGCTTGTTGTATTCATTATCTAATGATTACAAGCTTGTTGGTTATAGCGATAGTGATTGAGGTAGAGATAAAGATAATCCAAGAAGCACTAGTGGATTTGTATTCTTCATGGGTGATACCGCTTTCACATGGATGTCAAAGAAGCATCTAATTGTGACATTCTCTACTTGAGAAGAAAAATACATTGCAACAATCTCGTGTGTTTGTCATGCGATTTGGCTCAAAAATTTATTGAAGGAGATTGGTTTAATGCAAAAAGAACTGACTAAGGTTTATGTCGACAACAAGTCAGCCATTACCTTAGCAAATAATCCCGTATTCCAAGATCGAAGCAAACACATCGATATCTTCTATCATTATATATGAGAGTGTATTATGAGAAAAGAAGTACAAATTGAATACGTGAAGACACAAAATCAGATTGTAGATATATTTACCAAGCCACTGACGGCCGAAAGCTTCACGAGATTGAGAAGTTTACTTGGAATGACTAGATCAAGTTTAAGGGGGGTGTTGAATTATAAACTTGATCCAACTAAGAAACTCAAACCAAATTGGAGGCTATTAACTACAACCAATTTAGAGATCATGAAATTCAACTAAATAAGTTAGACATTAATTGTTTAAGTTGAGAGTTGTGGTTAGTTGGATGTTGTGGTTAGTAAATATGTTAGTTGGGAGTTGTATCATTCACCTATAAATATTTGAGTTGTTTAGTTGTTTATCATTAAGTAGAAGCAAGAACTTCTTAAGAGAGAAAAAAAGAAAAATAAGAGTGAGTTGTAGTGTTATATTTGAGGGAATGTTCTTGTAATATTTTCTTTGTATTTAATCAAAGTTGTTCTTTTGAGTGTTATATTTCTAACACTAGTGTCAAGTTCATGGGGTTAATTGCAAATTTTGAATGTTTAAGGTGACATCCGACGAAAGTTACCAAGTTGAAGGGGTCTGGATGCATTAGGTCAAAATTGTACGATGGATTCGGAGTTGTAAACCTTCGTACTACACAAACTAATTTGAAATAAACATTTTGAAATTCAATTAAATACCTTTTTTTAGATAAATTAATTGTGATTCCTTTCAAAGTTCAATTAGGATAATAAAGAAGCCCATGAACAACATCTGTAGGAACATAAAATAAGTGCTCATATGGGTTGTGTTTTAGTGGACAGGTCCATATATACTAATTCAGAATTAAACTTGTTTGTTGATTAATTCTTGATCATCACATCTTTATTATTACTATGAAGATTATCATTCTAATTATAAATTTAATTTGTGAATTTGATGATTATAGGCCTGAGGCTAAATTAATTGAAGAAGTTGTTAAATATGTTTCTCACAAATTAAATGAGAGGTCATGCAAACTTACAGGAGTACTAATTGGAGTAGTTGCTTGTTCTCTTGGAATTACAACTTCATAATTTGTAATTTTTTATAATTTTATTCAAATTGTTCAAGATATTTATAATAGTTGTTGTTATTGTACTTCTCATTCTGTAATTTTAATAATGTGATTCTTATTATTAGAATTAAACTACCACACACAATGTGTTGTTCAAATTATTTTGGTAGAAAGATGATATCACTAAACAGAACGACAATATAAAGGCCTAAATGCCCACAACCTAGTAAGTCAATATAAGTAATTCGTGACCCTAAGCTACAATTGGCCAACACATTATGAGAATCCTGACAAAGTTAACACATTCGATCATTATATAATCACAAGCTTACATTCTCGAAGTAATTAATTAATTCTCTACCGTTATTCTCAACACAACAAATTTATGTCACAGGACAAAGGGTGAGCTTCGTGCAAGACAAGAAACAACGTCAGAAGGGCTAGGCTGGGTTGTCAATGTGGCATCTTCGATGCTTAAATTATAGATTCTGGTGAGCTGAGAATAATGATAGAGAATGATTAGAGAATTGATCAGTTACCCCGAGAGTGTAGCAGTGTAATTATATAATGATTGAGGTGGTGATGTGGAATAACTAAATTTGCCCGATATCTTATAATGTGTTGCTCAAGTGTAGCTTAGGCCCTCTAATTAGTAATGACTCTCTAAATGGACCTGCTGGGCTTGGAGATTCATAAAAGGGAAATACACATAAATATAATGTTTGGTATAAATAATTACTTTTTTATCTATTACTTAATTTAATTGTCAAAAATGTATTATCAAGGTTTTGAATTTACATTTCTACCACCTTATGATAATCTCGTCGGATTTTATAGTTATCTTATAGTTATTTCAAAACAAAGTAATTTTTTGTATTTTTTTACCATGATTTTATTATACTTTATGTATAGTATTTATAATTAATGTAAACATGTTATATTTATGTGTTTTTATTTATTTTTTGTATTAGAATTTATTTTTGATATAACAAAATCGCATTTTATGGTTATCATATAGTTACCATATAGTTTACTTATAGATATATTCAATATAAAAAAATCTTATTTTATAGTTATCTTATAGTTTATTCAAATTGATGTAATTATGTTATATTTTTACTATAGTTTACTTTTAATATGTCAAATCGATATAGTTGTGTTATATTTATTTGTATTTAATTAAGTGTGTGTTTAAACTATGTAATAACTATAAAAAAAACTATAAAATAAATATGTATCGGTAAAAAAAGTTCGGAAAAAGTATAGCATCATGAATCTTATTTTGAAGGGAAACATAAAGATGAAGAAAATATTCTAAAGCGACATGTTGAAAAAATAAATGGTTTGTAAGATAAATCAAAAATAAGAAATTAAATTTAAAAAAAAAATGTAAAAATGTAAATAAGAAAAGTTTAGAAGGTAAAACTTCCAAATGAATTGTTAGAAACATGCTTATTATGTAAATTTCCCTTGATAAAATTTCGGCAGAACCTCGGCAATATGATGATTGTAATGTCCGGAATTCGAAAGTATATCAAATATCAGAAATAGGGCTTCGTTCGTGAGCCTTTATGTCATCATAATGTACGATGATATGAAAAGATATTTATTATTTCTTACTAAATATTCATTGATTAAATTATATTGAATCTATATATTCATTAAAAGCAATAAATGTAATTCATGAAATACGTTATTTTATTAGTTTTGATTTTCTTTTAAAAGAATTGAGACTAGTCAAATTTGCGTTGTAGAATAAGTCAAGATTAATGACAAATACAAAATCAATTTTTTTCTCTAGAAAGTACTTAAATAAAAAGATAAACTCTTTCAATTTGGTGCATATGTCTTAGCCTATTGGTTGAGATATGAAGTTGTGATCCTAGAGATCACAAGTTTGAGTTCACATTTAAGTTAATGAGATTTTTCCTTTGTTATTATTGTAAGTTCAATGAGACAGTTTTTTTTAAAAAATAAACTCAGCAAAAAACGGGTACGAAATGCCTCGGGTGCTGTGAGGAGGAGAGACTGCCATGGTAGCTAGATCATCCGCAATCACATTGCCTTCACGGAAAATATGAGAGTCGGCCTATACACATGTTATTTAGCCTAAATAAACACTCCTTCCAATCTTATCGAAAAGCCCATAGAACACAACAGGTTTTTATGGAAAGAAAATGGACCGTGTACATTGAATAGAAATTAACAATAATAACAACATAAGTTTTCACCCACCCAAAAGATAATATATGATTTTCTTCCATTTAATTCATGCAAACAACCTGTGTTAAAAATATAGATCCAAGGTTTCTCAATCTAATATTCCTAAGCTTACCTTTCGACCTCACCGATTTCTAAAGCTATCTAACTATGTTTCCTCTCAGTCCATAATAACCTAAACAACATCGTATTAAGATTAGTTAAGCATTTAAACAAGTTTAAAACACTCGGTATAGGAGCAGAGCTATGTCAATGCATCCTAAGTGTATCCTTGTGGTTCAACCATATTAAATTTTCCATAAGTCTCATTAATATGATTATGTTGGAGTTTGGGCCCTAGAATCATTTAAAAATACATACTCAAACACACAATTAGCAATAAATACAAGCATTAAATACATAAATTGAGTTGAATGAAGCCTTGAACAATCTCTCCGAAAAAGGTTTGCTTGCTGACATATTACTCACATATTTATAATAAAAACTAAAAACTTCGTTAATGAATGAAAGTTACATCAACAAATGTTTAAAGATCCTCAGAATGATGCATAGAAATGAAGATGAGAGATAAAATTATCTTCAAAAGAAATGATAAAATATATTATTTAAAGACTTCCTACAAGAATATAATAACAGAATAATTTAACTTGCAAAAAGGCTTCCAGAAAGTGGTAGTCTTGTAAATATCTAAAAGTCAAAAGTTTCCATCTTTGCCCAACACATGTCACGTCAGTCACCTACTCTAAGATGGCTAAAATTTTAGCTTCAGGTTTAACCAATATTAACGAGTTCCTTGGCACAGATTTGCGGAGGTGGATTAGAAGTAACCTGTGGACCAAGAACATATTTGGACACCATGAGTGGGGGCTGCTGTTTGGCTTGGTCTGCTGGCTTCTGTGGAGGAGAAGAAATCTGCTGGTTTAGCAGGAGGATTTATCAATCAGCTCGCTAGGAGTCCAGGGTACGGGGATGCTCAATGCCTTTGTGAAGGCTGCAGATGGCCTGCTACGGAGGAGGCAGTTTTGGGAGTGGGGTTTGGTTTGTTGGAATGCTCCGACCGAGGACTGGATCAAGCTCAACAGTGACGGGTCAGTGGCAGGTGCGGACTACAGGGCCTCATCGGGAGGGGTACTCCGGGATCTTAATGGAAGATGGATTCGGGGGTTTGCCAGGAATATAGGACCGGGAAGTGTTGCTTGCGCGGAGCTTGGGGGGGTCTTGGATGGGTTAATCCTAGCTTGGGACTTGGGCTTCTGAAAGATAGTGTTTGAAGTGGATAGCAAATATGTGGTGGACATGTTGACCAAACAAGATCTTGGAGTGAATGCGAACTTTGCTATCATCTCGGAAATCAGAATGCTTACCCAAAGAGCTTGGAGAGTTGTGGTTCGTCATACTTTCCGGGAGGGAAAGAGATGCGTGGACCTTCTCGCGGCATATGGAGCGACCCTTCCTATCAGTTGCTTTGTTTTTGAGGATCCCATTCCGGGTGCACGTGATATTCTTCAACAAGATATGTCGGGGGTCTCCTTCCCGAGACTTTCGCCTATCCAACCCTAGTCTTGTTTTATTTTTCCTTCTTACTAAAAAAAAGAAATTTGGAAAATGAAATAAGTTACATGTAATATCTCCATAACTACATGCAACATCTCCATTTTACTAATGGCATATAACTTCAACACTCCCCCTTTAACACCCTTATTTGGAAAATGAAAACCTTACCAAGGCAAACCCTATGGGAAAAAACTTGTGGATAAGGGAAAAAGAGTACAATGTTTGCTCCCCTATTCAGAAAACTATTGAAGATCTTTGAGACGACACATTCCGATATTGTAAACCAACTTCTTGAATGTTGTTGAAGGTAAATCCTTCGTGAACAAGTCTGCTAAGTTGTTACAAGAATGAATTTGTTGAATGCTTATTTCACCATTCTTTTCAAGGTCACGAGTAATCAAAAATTTTGTTGAAATATGTGTAATCTTATCTCCTTTAATGTATGCTTCCTTGAGTTGAGCAATACATGCAGCATTGTCTTCATAAATCATTGTGGATCTTCTTTACTCACCAATTTTCCACATGCATCTTAGATATGCTTTGTTAATGATCTCAACTAGATACATTAATGACTAGCCTCATTGATGACTATTAATTCTAAAATATGATTTGATGAAGTAGTCGTTATAGTTTGTTTCATTGAATGTTAGGATATAGTCGTACTTCCATATGTGAATAAATAACCAGTTTGAGATCGAGCTTTATGTGAATCCGATAAATATCCCGCGTCTACATATCCAATTAATTTTGGGTCGGATTCATATGAATAAAATAAAATTCAAATCAATTGTTCCGTGAAGATAGCACATTATATGTTTAATTACATTCTAGTGTCTTCGAGTGGGTGCATTGCTGTATCTTGCTAATAAATTAACGGAGAAGGCAATGTTAGGCCTTTTATTATTAGCAAGATACTTTAACGCACCTATTGCGCTAAGATGTGATATTTCAGGATCAAGAACTTCTTTGTTATCTTCTCGAGGATAAAATGGATCATTTTTCACATCGAGTGATCATACAACCATTGGATTGCTTAGTGGATGTGTCTTATCCATATTAAATCGTTTTAGGATCTTTTGTGTATAATTAGATTGATGCACCCATATTTCTTTATTTAAGTGTTCAATCTGTTAGCCAAGATAAAATTTTATCTTTCTAAGAACATTCATCTCAAATTCACTTTTCGATGATTCTACAGCTTTTGGAATCTCTTCGAGAGTTTTCATTAATTTAAATCATCAACATAAATTGAAATGTTAATGAATGCAAATCCTGATTTCTTTATAAAAACACATGGACAAATTGGATTATTATGATAACGTTCTTTCACCAAAAAAATCATTGAGGCAGTTATAACACATGAGTCTAAATTGTTTAATCTATATAAGAATCGTTGTAGTTTATTGAATAAATTTCTTGTTTGCCATATTTTTCTAGCAATTTCAATCGATAAGGGATTTTCATGTAAATGCCATTATCAAGCGAGCCGTATAGGTATGTTGTAACGACATCCATTAAACGCATTTGCAAATTTTGTTGCACTACCAAACTAATAAGATAATGAAAAATTATCGCATCTATTACAGGAGAATATGTCTCCTCATAATCAATCCCATGTCTTTGGCAAAAACCTTTTGCAACAAGTCTTACCTTGTATCTCACAACTTCATTTTTCTCATTTCTCTTTCTCACAAAAACCCATTTATACCCCCCACAGATTTAATACATTGTGGTGTTCAAATCTCAAGTCCAAAAACTTTGCATTTTTTTAAGAGAATTTAATTCTGCTTGAATTGCATCTTACCATTTTGACCAATAACTTTTGCTCTTACATTCTTGAGTAAATTATGGTTCATGATCAATAGTTTCATTATTAATACTCATTGCAACATTATATGCAAAAATAGGATCGACATCCATTTTGCCTTGATTCCATCTTATTTCGATACTAATAAAATTTATTTGAATTTTTTTATTTTCAACAACTTTAGGTGTTTTCACTTCAGGTGCTTGTACTTCTTCAATAAGTGTTTTTATATTAGCATCTTTATCCTCAAATGGATTATCGTTATTATCGACGTTCTTCCTTTTTTGAGGATTTTTATTCTTTGAACTTATTGGTCGTCCATGCTTTCAGCATGTTAAATTGTTACTGTTAGTTTGTTCTTTAAAAATTTCAATACGTATTGGCACATTCAATGCTGGTATATGTGACTTTGTTACACGCTTTGGATCAGTAAGTGTATCAGGAAATTGATTTGCTAAATTTTGAAGATGGATTATCTTTTGAGCTTCTAGTTTGAAATCCTTTGATTTAGGATCCATATGAGAAAGAGAGGAAGCATTCCATGTGATTTCTTTTTCCAAAATTGGACTTTTCTTTTTCCCCTCTCATTTTGGAAAAGTATTTTCATCAAAATGACAATCAACAAAACATGCAGTAAAATGTCTTCAGTTAATGGCTCAAGATATTTAATTATTGAAGGATATTCATAGCCAATATAAATTCATAATCTCCTTTGAAGACTCCTTTTAGTTCGTATTGGTTGAGCGATTGGTATATAAATTGCACAACCAAAAACTCTTAAATGAAAAATACTAGACATATGACCAAAAGCTAATTGTAGGGGAGCATAATCGTGATAGCTTATGGGTCTCAAATAAATAAGCGATCATGCATGCAATATTGCATATCTCCATACCAATGTGGGTAGATTTATTTGCATAATCAATGATCGAGCAATCAGTTGCAGACGCTTAATAAATGATTCTACCAGACCATTTTAAGTGTGAACATAAGCTATCAGATGTTAAAATTTTATCCCAATTGACATACAAAATTCATTAAAAGTTTGAGATGTAAATTCTCTAGCATTATTAACACGGATTGACTTAATTTTATAATTAGGAAATTATACTCTTAAACGAATAAATAGAGCAAGTGATCTCGCTAAAACCATATTGTGTGAAGATAATAAACAATCATGAGACCATCTAGCCAAGGCATCAATCAAAACCATAAAATATTTAAATGATCCACACGGTGGAGGAATTGGTCCACATATATCACATAGTATGCATTCTAAAAATGTTGGAGATTCAATTCCAACCTTACTCTTGGAAGTTTTAATTATTAATTTTTCTTACAAACAATCAACACAAGAAAATTCATTATTACGAAGAAACTTCAAGTTCTTCAATGGATGACCATGTTCATTTTCTATTATTTTTCTCATCATTATCGATCAGGATGACCCAGTTGATCGTGCAAAATTTTATAAGTTTCAGAATTCATAAACTTCTGATTTATAGTTAAATTGGCCTCAATCACATTTATAATGCATAGTATAAGCTAGATGGAAGAGCATAATATATTTCAAGCAGATTTTTCTTCCTTGAAATTATGTTTGTAATGTGAAGGAAATTCTTTAATGGCTTATCTCATAGTTTCGATATGATATCAATTGTTGCAAATATCTTTAAAACTTAACAAATTATTATGAGGATCTGGGAAAAATAATGCATTTATTGTAATATTTGTTCCCCTTGGGAAAATAGTGCATGCTCTTTCGAAGCCTTTGATTATGTTCGTATTAATGGTGTGGTAAGTGATGTGTTACCCATACTTAAAGTAGAAAAATATTTAACCTCTTTAAAAATAGTATGAGTAGTGGCATTGTCCACAATACACAAATTTGATGCATTTCCTTTGATGTCATCACTTGATACAAGGGAAGAATTCATATTCTTCAAAGATTAAACACAAAATGTATTATTATTATTATTAGAAAAACTACATCATATTATTGAAAGAAAAATACTTTTTCAAACTAAACATCATTACTTTAAAAAGTATCTCGAAAAAATAAAAATTGAACATGATTATTATTTATTATAAGAGACTTCCTTTCCACTAGTGGTAGGTGCGAAAAAATAAGATATATCTAGATGGGAAATATCAATAGGCTCATCATTGTTAAATATGCAATTTGTTTCCATTTCAAAACCCTTTTTCGATGATTCCTAATTCAAATCCATTAAATGTTTCGTAGTATGACAGGTTTGCGTCCAATGACCAGTCATTCCGTAATGGTAGCATTCACTCTCTATGTTTTGAAAATCTTTCTTTTAATAAAAATTTTCAATTTGATTTTTACACTTATGTTAGTTGTTATTATTTTTCCACTTTAGGTGGAAATTACTACCTCGACTATTTCCTCGACCATGATTGCTGCGACCTCATCCACAACCACGTCCACATCAACAATTATTAGAATTTTCATTCTTATCACTACACCATAGATGGTCTGTCGTAACCAAACTGTCTGGTGTTGCGCGCAAGTGTTGCGAATTTTAAAAAAAAGTTGATTTTTCGCAACGCATTTAAAGAAATGTCCACATGTGTTGCAATTACTATGTAAGTTGATACAATACACTTTTATTGCAACACTTTGTCTCCTATTATTGCGGAAAATCACTTATGAATAGTGAAAATTTAGCGGAGGGAAATCTCCCGCTTGTTTTTTTGACAAAAAGTGAGATATTAAAAATTAAAATAAAAACTCAAACTTGTTATCCTCCTTTTCTCTTTCTTTTACCCTAGCTACTGTTGCCGCTTCCATTACCCATATAGAAGCATCCATTTCTCCCTTTGCTATCATCGAGCTCCTTCTCTTCTCTTTGTGCCACCGATCGACGGGATCCTTACCTTCATCGCATTTTTTCTCTCATTCCTTACAATGGCTCTGATTCTACGCTTGTTCCGTATCTTCTCAGTACTTTCTCTATTTCCTTTGCTTGCTATAACTTTTTCATTTTCATGTTTCTTTTAAGTTTGTGGATTCTCTAATTGATTTGCTTAATTGATTTTAGTATTTGTGGAGAATGTTCGAGAAATCACATTGTTACTTGATAATTTTCTTTGAAAGCTAACCTTTCATGAATTTAAGTTTAGATTTTCTTTTCATTTTGTTCTCTTTAGTTGATTATATTTGTTATAAGTCTGACTTTCAACAACTACTATCAATATAATAGTAGTTGGAAACACCGTTGAATTCGATCAGGTAAAGGAATATGTGTTTGTTTTTGGCAGAATGCATTTGGTACTAATGGAGATTGAATTGATAACCT